>JBCGBM010000545.1:0-108546 GCA_038501925.1 Xenopus petersii
TGCGCTCGCTTAGCATGCGAGAGGTAGCGGGATCGATGCCCGCATCCTCCATCGGAGCATGCCTTTTCATTCCAGGGGCCCGCAGCGTTTCCCGGGCAAGTCAACGGACACATGGGAAAGCGTCTCCCGGGGGTCCCATATGGTCTAGCGGTTAGGATTCCTGGTTTTCACCCAGGCGGCCCGGGTTCGACTCCTGGTATGGGTAAGCGCGGCTTTTGCCGCTACAACTGGTTTGCGAGCCGTTTTGAGCGATCCATCGACGGCGCCTTTCTGTAAGTGATGTCTGCCGTGGTTGCCCCGACCACGCCGGCCATTGTTGCGCTGAAAGACACGGTCGGCTAATGGGAGACCTGGAAGAGCAGGGATCAGGCTGCGTGCCATTGCCCGTTCAGCGCATCCTCCATTTGAGACAGCCGCCGTGGCAGATCACGCAACTGCCGCGGCTGGTGGTGTAGCGGCAGGCATAGCTCTTACGAAGGTAATCTGAGCTCCGCGTTCATGCCTGAGAGCGCCTTATGGAGAAAATCTCCGTTTTCTATTTAAAAGAAAAAAGAAACCCGAAACGGCGGCTCTGTTAACCCCCGGTTGGGGCCGGGCTGGCCCTCTTATCCGGGAGGTGATAATGCCGCGGCCAAGGAGCGGCAGGCGCGCGAGGCCGGTGTGGCGTTGGTGGTATAGTGGTGAGCATAGCTGCCTTCCAAGCAGTTGACCCGGGTTCGATTCCCGGCCAACGCACAGCTGAGTGCTTCTGGCACGGGCCGAAAGCCTTTTTCAAAAACGGGTTGTCGCCGCAGTGACCCGTAGGTGTCCTCACTTTGCAGCCATGCCTGCCAATGCAGGTTACAGGGCAAAAGCGCCTCGGCCCTGTTGTTGGGATCCTTCAGGCAAGAACTATGTAGAGCTTGTCTGCATGACAGGTCGCAGAGTCTTTGCCGCGACCTGTATTGTCATAAGCAAAATTGTTATAAGCGGGCGTGGCTTGCATCGGGGGTGGGTGGGTGGTCGGGCGGGCGGGCGGGGTGGATGGGTTAATACCAAAAAAAGGATGCTCACGAACGGCAGGCGCAAACTCCAGGTAAAACACTCATCCTTCGAGCCGGAATCGAACCAGCGACCTAAGGATTGCTTTGGCACGCCTACAGTCCTCCGCTTTGCCAGCTGAGCTATCGAAGGCAGGAGCGGGCGTTTTGGCTGGCTGGCTGGCTGCGGCCAGTGGAGCCTTGGATGGCGGCCTGTTGAGACCCCTTTAACCAGGCGCGAGGAAAGCCAATCCGCTTCAGGCAAAGACGTTAATGAACCGCGGGTCTGCTGGGGGCTGTATGAAAGACTGGCCCTTGGCCTTGGTAAGGAGGGCTCTATCAGAGAAAATACCTCCTCAGTCGCTTTTGGAAAGGACTTGGGTAGATTTTAGGCCCTCCGTACGCGTTGACATGAAAGCGGGTAAGAAGACAGTTCCGCAGGATAAGAAAACTGTTGACTGTCGAAGCAGCTGCGGGAGCTGTTTACCAGCGAGGCGGGGCGTTGCTGGCACGGTAGCTTCGTGGAACAAACGTCTGTTCTGCTCAGTGCCTAAAGAGCTTTGTCGCGGTCGTTTGGTGAGACACTTTTCCTGACAAAGTAAAACAGAAGCCTTCCAAAAGGCTGCCCCGTGTGAGGATCGAACTCACGGCCTTCAGATTATGAGACTGACGCGCTACCTACTGCGCTAACGAGGCGGCGAGCCGACCCAGGGGGGGGCTCCACCTCGTACATACTGTGAAAAATAAAACAAAAAAACAACGCAGACAGACTGAGGGCTAAGCAATGTGCAAGGCAGGGGGGGATCTCTCTAAAGGACAGGTCTGTTGACCTCTGAAACTTTGGGTGGAGCAAAAAGCCACACAAGAGCCCCACGTCAAGCTCTTCCAAGAGCAGCCCTTTTTTTTCTTTTTTTTGCTACGGTCTGTTGCTATACTCGACACCTTTTAAAATACCTTGCGGCTTAACTGGAAAGACGCTACAACAACCCCTTTGGCCGGGGTCCTTGGGAAAAAGGGATCCGGCGACGCAGAGGGACGGCCTCCTCGCCCGAACAGGGACTTGAACCCTGGACCCTCAGATTAAAAGTCTGATGCTCTACCGACTGAGCTATCCGGGCTCCAGGGGCCCGCGCCCGCGGCTGTCATTTGCTCCCGCGTCCTATACGAAGCCAGAGGCGAAGCGCCAGTCTCGGGGGGCGGGGAGCACGTGTTTGTTTCCATTCTTGTTAGGGGATACGAGAAAGGGGCCCAAAGTTGCAAGAGTACCCAGTTGTTGGCAGGAAGAGGGGATGTCGAAGTTGGATCACGGATTTGGAAAAGGGAAGCGTCTAATCATGCCTGGCATTTGATGGTGCTTACCGTGGCGTTGTCCTTTCTTTTCCTTCTAGCTCTCTTGGACGCAAGATTCTGCAGGACGAGCTTTCCTGAAATACCACTCATCTCCTTCTTAAGGGGATTAGCGTGTACAGGAAAAGCAGCCTGTGGCAAACTCTGCAAGGTGCCCCGGGAGACGGATTTGATCCAGAGACCCAAGGGTCACTCTGTTAAGCCCACAGTGCTCAACTCCACCAGCGGAGGTGTGGCTTGCTAGGGGGAGGGGGCTAACCAAATGTGTGGCTTCAGACCAGCGCCGTGGCCGGGCCATCAGACAGGTGCGGCGGCTGCTGCCGAAATAGCTCAGTTGGGAGAGCGTTAGACTGAAGATCTAAAGGTCCCTGGTTCGATCCCGGGTTTCGGCACGTGGAGCCGCTGCTTCAGGGCCCTGGGTTATTTTTAACGAGCCTGGAGGAAAGCGAATCAGCTGCAAGCAAGGACCTGATTTAAGCGATCTGTCAAGGGGCAATATGAAAGATTGGCCCCCTGCTCTCGCTTAGTAGGCCTCTGCCTGCTTGAGAAAATACCTCCCCAGTCGCTGCCCTTTGGGAATGACCTGGCCACAGAAGACTTCCGAAAACGGAAAACCATACTTGTAACGATCCCCAGAGACGTGGCCGTGCCGTGAAAAGAATTGAAAAGAACAAACAAAAAAAAAGACAACAATACAAACAAACTGCCACCCGTCTCTCCCCTGCGTCACCGGCAGGGGGATTAGCTCAAATGGTAGAGCGCTCGCTTAGCATGCGAGAGGTAGCGGGATCGATGCCCGCATCCTCCATCGGAGCATGCCTTTTCATTCCAGGGCCCGCAGCGTTTCCCGGGCAAGTCAACGGACACATGGAAAGCGTCTTCCCCGGGGGTCCCATATGGTCTAGCGGTTAGGATTCCTGGTTTTCACCCAGGCGGCCCGGGTTCGACTCCTGGTATGGGAAGCGCGGCTTTTGCCGCTACAACTGGTTTGCGAGCCGTTTTGAGCGATCCATCGACGGCGCCTTTCTGTAAGTGATGTCTGCCGTGGTTGCCCCGACCACGCCGGCCATTGTTGCGCTGAAAGACCACGGGCGGCTATGGGAGACCTGGAAGAGCAGGGATCAGGGCTGCGTGCCATTGCCCGTTCAGCGCATCCTCCATTTGAGACAGCCGCCGTGGCAGATCACGCAACTGCCGCGGCTGGTGGTGTAGCGGCAGGCATAGCTCTTACGAAGGTAATCTGAGCTCCGCGTTCATGCCTTGAGAGCGCCTTATGGAGAAAATCTCCGTTTTCTATTTAAAAGAAAAAAGAAACCCGAAACGGCGGCTCTGTTAACCCCCGGTTGGGGCCGGGCTGGCCCTCTTATCCGGAGGTGATAATGCCGCGGCCAAGGAGCGGCAGGCGCGCGAGGCCGGTGTGGCGTTGGTGGTATAGTGGTGAGCATAGCTGCCTTCCAAGCAGTTGACCCGGGTTCGATTCCCGGCCAACGCACAGCTGAGTGCTTCTGGCACGGGCCGAAAGCCTTTTTCAAAAACGGGTTGTCGCCGCAGTGACCCGTAGGTGTCCTCACTTTGCAGCCATGCCTGCCAATGCAGGTTACAGGGCAAAAGCGCCTCGGCCCTGTTGTTGGGATCCTTCAGGCAAGAACTATGTAGAGCTTGTCTGCATGACAGGTCGCAGAGTCTTTGCCGCGACCTGTATTGTCATAAGCAAAATTGTTATAAGCGGGCGTGGCTTGCATCGGGGGTGGGTGGGTGGTCGGGCGGGCGGGCGGGGTGGATGGGTTAATACCAAAAAAAGGATGCTCACGAACGGCAGGCGCAAACTCCAGGGTAAAACACTCATCCTTCGAGCCGGAATCGAACCAGCGACCTAAGGATTGCTTTGGCACGCCTACAGTCCTCCGCTTTGCCAGCTGAGCTATCGAAGGCAGGAGCGGGCGTTTTGGCTGGCTGGCTGGCTGCGGCCAGTGGAGCCTTGGATGGCGGCCTGGCTTTTGAGACCCCTTTAACCAGGCGCGAGGAAAGCCAATCCGCTTCAGGCAAAGACGTTAATGAACCGCGGGTCTGCTGGGGGGCTGTATGAAAGACTGGCCCTTGGCCTTGGTAAGGAGGGCTCTATCAGAGAAAATACCTCCTCAGTCGCTTTTGGAAAGGACTTGGGTAGATTTTAGGCCCTCCGTACGCGTTGACATGAAAGCGGGTAAGAAGACAGTTCCGCAGGATAAGAAAACTGTTGACTGTCGAAGCAGCTGCGGGAGCTGTTTACCAGCGAGGCGGGGCGTTGCTGGCACGGTAGCTTCGTGGAACAAACGTCTGTTCTGCTCAGTGCCTAAAGAGCTTTGTCGCGGTCGTTTGGTGAGACACTTTTCCTGACAAAGTAAAACAGAAGCCTTCCAAAAGGCTGCCCCGTGTGAGGATCGAACTCACGGCCTTCAGATTATGAGACTGACGCGCTACCTACTGCGCTAACGAGGCGGCGAGCCGACCCAGGGGGGGGCTCCACCTCGTACATACTGTGAAAAATAAAACAAAAAAACAACGCAGACAGACTGAGGGCTAAGCAATGTGCAAGGCAGGGGGGATCTCTCTAAAGGACAGGTCTGTTGACCTCTGAAACTTTGGGTGGAGCAAAAAGCCACACAAGAGCACCACGTCAAGCTCTTCCAAGAGCAGCCCTTTTTTTCTTTTTTTTGCTACGGTCTGTTGCTATACTCGACACCTTTTAAAATACCTTGCGGCTTAACTGGAAAGACGCTACAACAACCCCTTTGGCCGGGGTCCTTGGGAAAAAGGGATCCGGCGACGCAGAGGGACGGCCTCCTCGCCCGAACAGGGACTTGAACCCTGGACCCTCAGATTAAAAGTCTGATGCTCTACCGACTGAGCTATCCGGGCTCCAGGGGCCCGCGCCCGCGGCTGTCATTTGCTCCCGCGTCCTATACGAAGCCAGAGGCGAAGCGCCAGTCTCGGGGCGGGGGAGCACGTGTTTGTTTCCATTCTTGTTAGGGGATACGAGAAAGGGGCCCAAAGTTGCAAGAGTACCCAGTTGTTGGCAGGAAGAGGGGATGTCGAAGTTGGATCACGGATTTGGAAAAGGGAAGCGTCTAATCATGCCTGGCATTTGATGGTGCTTACCGTGGCGTTGTCCTTTCTTTTCCTTCTAGCTCTCTTGGACGCAAGATTCTGCAGGACGAGCTTTCCTGAAATACCACTCATCTCCTTCTTAAGGGGATTAGCGTGTACAGGAAAAGCAGCCTGCGGCAAACTCTGCAAGGTGCCCCGGGAGACGGATTTGATCCAGAGACCCAAGGGTCACTCTGTTAAGCCCACAGTGCTCAACTCCACCAGCGGAGGTGTGGCTTGCTAGGGGAGGGGGCTAACCAAATGTGTGGCTTCAGACCAGCGCCGTGGCCGGGCCATCAGACAGGTGCGGCGGCTGCTGCCGAAATAGCTCAGTTGGGAGAGCGTTAAACTGAAGATCTAAAGGTCCCTGGTTCGATCCCGGGTTTCGGCACGTGGAGCCGCTGCTTCAGGGCCCTGGGTTATTTTTAACGAGCCTGGAGGAAAGCGAATCAGCTGCAAGCAAGGACCTGATTTAAGCGATCTGTCAAGGGGCAATATGAAAGATTGGCCCCCTGCTCTCGCTTAGTAGGCCTCTGCCTGCTTGAGAAAATACCTCCCCAGTCGCTGCCCTTTGGAATGACCTGGCCACAGAAGACTTCCGAAAACGAAAAACCATACTTGTAACGATCCCCAGAGACGTGGCCGTGCCGTGAAAAGAATTGAAAAGAACAAACAAAAAAAAAGACAACAATACAAACAAACTGCCACCCGTCTCTCCCCTGCGTCATCGGCAGGGGGATTAGCTCAAATGGTAGAGCGATCGCTTAGCATGCGAGAGGTAGCGGGATCGATGCCCGCATCCTCCATCAGAGCATGCCTTTTCATTCCAGGGCCCGCAGCGTTTCCCGGGCAAGTCAACGGACACATGGAAAGCGACTCCCCGGGGTCCCATATGGTCTAGCGGTTAGGATTCCTGGTTTTCACCCAGGCGGCCCGGGTTCGACTCCCGGTATGGGAAGCGCGGCTTTTGCCGCTACAACTGGTTTGCGAGCCGTTTTGAGCGATCCATCGACGGCGCCTTTCTGTAAGTGATGTCTGCCGTGGTTGCCCCGTCCACGCCGGCCATTGTTGCGCTGAAAGACCACGGGCGGCTATGGGAGACCTGGAAGAGCAGGGATCAGGGCTGCGTGCCATTGCCCGTTCAGCGCATCCTCCATTTGAGACAGCCGCCGTGGCAGATCACGCAACTGCCGCGGCTGGTGGTGTAGCGGCAGGCATAGCTCTTACGAAGGTAATCTGAGCTCCGCGTTCATGCCTTGAGAGCGCCTTATGGAGAAAATCTCCGTTTTCTATTTAAAAGAAAAAAGAAACCCGAAACGGCGGCTCTGTTAACCCCCGGTTGGGGCCGGGCTGGCCCTCTTATCCGGAGGTGATAATGCCGCGGCCAAGGAGCGGCAGGCGCGCGAGGCCAGTGTGGCGTTGGTGGTATAGTGGTGAGCATAGCTGCCTTCCAAGCAGTTGACCCGGGTTCGATTCCCGGCCAACGCACAGCTGAGTGCTTCTGGCACGGGCCGAGAGCCTTTTTCAAAAACGGGTTGTCGCCGCAGTGACCCGTAGGTGTCCTCACTTTGCAGCCATGCCTGCCAATGCAGGTTACAGGGCAAAAGCGCCTCGGCCCTGTTGTTGGGATCCTTCAGGCAAGAACTATGTAGAGCTTGTCTGCATGACAGGTCGCAGAGTCTTTGCCGCGACCTGTATTGTCATAAGCAAAATTGTTATAAGCGGGCGTGGCTTGCATCGGGGGTGGGTGGTCGGGCGGGCGGGCGGGGTGGATGGGTTAATACCAAAAAAGGATGCTCACGAACGGCAGGCGCAAACTCCAGGGTAAAACACTCATCCTTCGAGCCGGAATCGAACCAGCGACCTAAGGATTGCTTTGGCACGCCTACAGTCCTCCGCTCTGCCAGCTGAGCTATCGAAGGCAGGAGCGGGCATTCTGGCTGGCTGGCTGGCTGGCTGGCTGGCTGCGGCCAGTGGAGCCTTGGATGGCGGCCTGGCTTTTGAGACCCCTTTAACCAGGCGCGAGGAAAGCCAATCCGCTTCAGGCAAAGACGTTAATGAACCGCGGGTCTGCTGGGGGGCTGTATGAAAGACTGGCCCTTGGCCTTGGTAAGGAGGGCTCTATCAGAGAAAATACCTCCTCAGTCGCTTTTGGAAAGGACTTGGGTAGATTTTAGGCCCTCCGTACGCGTTGACATGAAAGCGGGTAAGAAGACAGTTCCGCAGGATAAGAAAACTGTTGACTGTCGAAGCAGCTGCGGGAGCTGTTTACCAGCGAGGCGGGGCGTTGCTGGCACGGTAGCTTCGTGGAACAAACGTCTGTTCTGCTCAGTGCCTAAAGAGCTTCGTCGCGGTCGTTTGGTGAGACACTTTTCCTGTCAAAGTAAAACAGAAGCCTTCCAAAAGGCTGCCCCGTGTGAGGATCGAACTCACGGCCTTCAGATTATGAGACTGACGCGCTACCTACTGCGCTAACGAGGCGGCGAGCCGACCCAGGGGGGGGCTCCACCTCGTACATACTGTGAAAAATAAAACAAAAAAACAACGCAGACAGACTGAGGGCTAAGCAATGTGCAAGGCAGGGGGGGATCTCTCTAAAGGACAGGTCTGTTGACCTCTGAAACTTTGGGTGGAGCAAAAAGCCACACAAGAGCCCCACGTCAAGCTCTTCCAAGAGCAGCCCTTTTTTTTCTTTTTTTTGCTACGGTCTGTTGCTATACTCGACACCTTTTAAAATACCTTGCGGCTTAACTGGAAAGACGCTACAACAAACCCCTTTGGCCGGGGTCCTTGGGAAAAAGGGATCCGGCGACGCAGAGGGACGGCCTCCTCGCCCGAACAGGGACTTGAACCCTGGACCCTCAGATTAAAAGTCTGATGCTCTACCGACTGAGCTATCCAGGCTCCAGGGGCCCGCGCCCGCGGCTGTCATTTGCTCCCGCGTCCTATACGAAGCCAGAGGCGAAGCGCCAGTCTCGGGGCGGGGGAGCACGTGTTTGTTTCCATTCTTGTTAGGGGATACGAGAAAGGGGCCCAAAGTTGCAAGAGTACCCAGTTGTTGGCAGGAAGAGGGGATGTCGAAGTTGGATCACGGATTTGGAAAAGGGAAGCGTCTAATCATGCCTGGCATTTGATGGTGCTTACCGTGGCGTTGTCCTTTCTTTTCCTTCTAGCTCTCTTGGACGCAAGATTCTGCAGGACGAGCTTTCCTGAAATACCACTCATCTCCTTCTTAAGGGGATTAGCGTGTACAGGAAAAGCAGCCTGCGGCAAACTCTGCAAGGTGCCCCGGGAGACGGATTTGATCCAGAGACCCAAGGGTCACTCTGTTAAGCCCACAGTGCTCAACTCCACAGCGGAGGTGTGGCTTGCTAGGGGGAGGGGGCTAACCAAATGTGTGGCTTCAGACCAGCGCCGTGGCCGGGCCATCAGACAGGTGCGGCGGCTGCTGCCGAAATAGCTCAGTTGGGAGAGCGTTAGACTGAAGATCTCAAGGTCCCTGGTTCGATCCCGGGTTTCGGCACGTGGAGCCGCTGCTTCAGGGCCCTGGGTTATTTTTAACGAGCCTGGAGGAAAGCGAATCAGCTGCAAGCAAGGACCTGATTTAAGCGATCTGTCAAGGGGCAATATGAAAGATTGGCCCCCTGCTCTCGCTTAGTAGGCCTCTGCCTGCTTGAGAAAATACCTCCCCAGTCGCTGCCCTTTGG
The DNA here is from genome assembly GCA_038501925.1 of Xenopus petersii. NCBI lineage: Eukaryota > Metazoa > Chordata > Amphibia > Anura > Pipidae > Xenopus > Xenopus petersii. The sequence goes on from JBCGBM010000545.1 coordinate 9,200, forward strand.
AATGACCTGGCCACAGAAGACTTCCGAAAACGGAAAACCATACTTGTAACGATCCCCAGAGACGTGGCCGTGCCGTGAAAAGAATTGAAAAGAACAAACAAAAAAAAAGACAACAATACAAACAAACTGCCACCCGTCTCTCCCCTGCGTCACCGGCAGGGGGATTAGCTCAAATGGTAGAGCGCTCGCTTAGCATGCGAGAGGTAGCGGGATCGATGCCCGCATCCTCCATCGGAGCATGCCTTTTCATTCCAGGGCCCGCAGCGTTTCCCGGGCAAGTCAACGGACACATGGAAAGCGTCTACCCGGGGTCCCATATGGTCTAGCGGTTAGGATTCCTGGTTTTCACCCAGGCGGCCCGGGTTCGACTCCTGGTATGGGAAGCGCGGCTTTTGCCGCTACAACTGGTTTGCGAGCCGTTTTGAGCGATCCATCGACGGCGCCTTTCTGTAAGTGATGTCTGCCGTGGTTGCCCCGACCACGCCGGCCATTGTTGCGCTGAAAGACCACGGGCGGCTATGGGAGACCTGGAAGAGCAGGGATCAGGGCTGCGTGCCATTGCCCGTTCAGCGCATCCTCCATTTGAGACAGCCGCCGTGGCAGATCACGCAACTGCCGCGGCTGGTGGTGTAGCGGCAGGCATAGCTCTTACGAAGGTAATCTGAGCTCCGCGTTCATGCCTTGAGAGCGCCTTATGGAGAAAATCTCCGTTTTCTATTTAAAAGAAAAAAGAAACCCGAAACGGCGGCTCTGTTAACCCCCGGTTGGGGCCGGGCTGGCCCTCTTATCCGGAGGTGATAATGCCGCGGCCAAGGAGCGGCAGGCGCGCGAGGCCGGTGTGGCGTTGGTGGTATAGTGGTGAGCATAGCTGCCTTCCAAGCAGTTGACCCGGGTTCGATTCCCGGCCAACGCACAGCTGAGTGCTTCTGGCACGGGCCGAAAGCCTTTTTCAAAAACGGGTTGTCGCCGCAGTGACCCGTAGGTGTCCTCACTTTGCAGCCATGCCTGCCAATGCAGGTTACAGGGCAAAAGCGCCTCGGCCCTGTTGTTGGGATCCTTCAGGCAAGAACTATGTAGAGCTTGTCTGCATGACAGGTCGCAGAGTCTTTGCCGCGACCTGTATTGTCATAAGCAAAATTGTTATAAGCGGGCGTGGCTTGCATCGGGGGTGGGTGGGTGGTCGGGCGGGCGGGCGGGGTGGATGGGTTAATACCAAAAAAAGGATGCTCACGAACGGCAGGCGCAAACTCCAGGGTAAAACACTCATCCTTCGAGCCGGAATCGAACCAGCGACCTAAGGATTGCTTTGGCACGCCTACAGTCCTCCGCTTTGCCAGCTGAGCTATCGAAGGCAGGAGCGGGCGTTTTGGCTGGCTGGCTGGCTGCGGCCAGTGGAGCCTTGGATGGCGGCCTGGCTTTTGAGACCCCTTTAACCAGGCGCGAGGAAAGCCAATCCGCTTCAGGCAAAGACGTTAATGAACCGCGGGTCTGCTGGGGGGCTGTATGAAAGACTGGCCCTTGGCCTTGGTAAGGAGGGCTCTATCAGAGAAAATACCTCCTCAGTCGCTTTTGGAAAGGACTTGGGTAGATTTTAGGCCCTCCGTACGCGTTGACATGAAAGCGGGTAAGAAGACAGTTCCGCAGGATAAGAAAACTGTTGACTGTCGAAGCAGCTGCGGGAGCTGTTTACCAGCGAGGCGGGGCGTTGCTGGCACGGTAGCTTCGTGGAACAAACGTCTGTTCTGCTCAGTGCCTAAAGAGCTTTGTCGCGGTCGTTTGGTGAGACACTTTTCCTGACAAAGTAAAACAGAAGCCTTCCAAAAGGCTGCCCCGTGTGAGGATCGAACTCACGGCCTTCAGATTATGAGACTGACGCGCTACCTACTGCGCTAACGAGGCGGCGAGCCGACCCAGGGGGGGGCTCCACCTCATACATACTGTGAAAAATAAAACAAAAAACAACGCAGACAGACTGAGGGCTAAGCAATGTGCAAGGCAGGGGGGGATCTCTCTAAAGGACAGGTCTGTTGACCTCTGAAACTTTGGGTGGAGCAAAAAGCCACACAAGAGCCCCACGTCAAGCTCTTCCAAGAGCAGCCCTTTTTTTTCTTTTTTTTGCTACGGTCTGTTGCTATACTCGACACCTTTAAAATACCTTGCGGCTTAACTGGAAAGACGCTACAACAACCCCTTTGGCCGGGGTCCTTGGGAAAAAGGGATCCGGCGACGCAGAGGGACGGCCTCCTCGCCCGAACAGGGACTTGAACCCTGGACCCTCAGATTAAAAGTCTGATGCTCTACCGACTGAGCTATCCGGGCTCCAGGGGCCCGCGCCCGCGGCTGTCATTTGCTCCCGCGTCCTATACGAAGCCAGAGGCGAAGCGCCAGTCTCGGGGGCGGGGGAGCACGTGTTTGTTTCCATTCTTGTTAGGGGATACGAGAAAGGGGCCCAAAGTTGCAAGAGTACCCAGTTGTTGGCAGGAAGAGGGGATGTCGAAGTTGGATCACGGATTTGGAAAAGGGAAGCGTCTAATCATGCCTGGCATTTGATGGTGCTTACCGTGGCGTTGTCCTTTCTTTTCCTTCTAGCTCTCTTGGACGCAAGATTCTGCAGGACGAGCTTTCCTGAAATACCACTCATCTCCTTCTTAAGGGGATTAGCGTGTACAGGAAAAGCAGCCTGTGGCAAACTCTGCAAGGTGCCCCGGGAGACGGATTTGATCCAGAGACCCAAGGGTCACTCTGTTAAGCCCACAGTGCTCAACTCCACCAGCGGAGGTGTGGCTTGCTAGGGGGAGGGGGCTAACCAAATGTGTGGCTTCAGACCAGCGCCGTGGCCGGGCCATCAGACAGGTGCGGCGGCTGCTGCCGAAATAGCTCAGTTGGGAGAGCGTTAGACTGAAGATCTAAAGGTCCCTGGTTCGATCCCGGGTTTCGGCACGTGGAGCCGCTGCTTCAGGGCCCTGGGTTATTTTTAACGAGCCTGGAGGAAAGCGAATCAGCTGCAAGCAAGGACCTGATTTAAGCGATCTGTCAAGGGCAATATGAAAGATTGGCCCCTGCTCTCGCTTAGTAGGCCTCTGCCTGCTTGAGAAAATACCTCCCAGTCGCTGCCCTTTGGGAATGACCTGGCCACAGAAGACTTCCGAAAACGGAAAACCATACTTGTAACGATCCCCAGAGACGTGGCCGTGCCGTGAAAAGAATTGAAAAGAACAAACAAAAAAAAAGACAACAATACAAACAAACTGCCACCCGTCTCTCCCCTGCGTCACCGGCAGGGGGATTAGCTCAAATGGTAGAGCGCTCGCTTAGCATGCGAGAGGTAGCGGGATCGATGCCCGCATCCTCCATCGGAGCATGCCTTTTCATTCCAGGGCCCGCAGCGTTTCCCGGGCAAGTCAACGGACACATGGAAAGCGTCTCCCCGGGTCCCATATGGTCTAGCGGTTAGGATTCCTGGTTTTCACCCAGGCGGCCCGGGTTCGACTCCTGGTATGGGAAGCGCGGCTTTTGCCGCTACAACTGGTTTGCGAGCCGTTTTGAGCGATCCATCGACGGCGCCTTTCTGTAAGTGATGTCTGCCGTGGTTGCCCCGACCACGCCGGCCATTGTTGCGCTGAAAGACCACGGGCGGCTATGGGAGACCTGGAAGAGCAGGGATCAGGGCTGCGTGCCATTGCCCGTTCAGCGCATCCTCCATTTGAGACAGCCGCCGTGGCAGATCACGCAACTGCCGCGGCTGGTGGTGTAGCTCTTACGAAGGTAATCTGAGCTCCGCGTTCATGCCTTGAGAGCGCCTTATGGAGAAAATCTCCGTTTTCTATTTAAAAGAAAAAAGAAACCCGAAACGGCGGCTCTGTTAACCCCCGGTTGGGGCCGGGCTGGCCCTCTTATCCGGAGGTGATAATGCCGCGGCCAAGGAGCGGCAGGCGCGCGAGGCCGGTGTGGCGTTGGTGGTATAGTGGTGAGCATAGCTGCCTTCCAAGCAGTTGACCCGGGTTCGATTCCCGGCCAACGCACAGCTGAGTGCTTCTGGCACGGGCCGAAAGCCTTTTTCAAAAACGGGTTGTCGCCGCAGTGACCCGTAGGTGTCCTCACTTTGCAGCCATGCCTGCCAATGCAGGTTACAGGGCAAAAGCGCCTCGGCCCTGTTGTTGGGATCCTTCAGGCAAGAACTATGTAGAGCTTGTCTGCATGACAGGTCGCAGAGTCTTTGCCGCGACCTGTATTGTCATAAGCAAAATTGTTATAAGCGGGCGTGGCTTGCATCGGGGGTGGGTGGGTGGTCGGGCGGGCGGGCGGGGTGGATGGGTTAATACCAAAAAAAGGATGCTCACGAACGGCAGGCGCAAACTCCAGGGTAAAACACTCATCCTTCGAGCCGGAATCGAACCAGCGACCTAAGGATTGCTTTGGCACGCCTACAGTCCTCCGCTTTGCCAGCTGAGCTATCGAAGGCAGGAGCGGGCGTTTTGGCTGGCTGGCTGGCTGCGGCCAGTGGAGCCTTGGATGGCGGCCTGGCTTTTGAGACCCCTTTAACCAGGCGCGAGGAAAGCCAATCCGCTTCAGGCAAAGACGTTAATGAACCGCGGGTCTGCTGGGGGGCTGTATGAAAGACTGGCCCTTGGCCTTGGTAAGGAGGGCTCTATCAGAGAAAATACCTCCTCAGTCGCTTTTGGAAAGGACTTGGGTAGATTTTAGGCCCTCCGTACGCGTTGACATGAAAGCGGGTAAGAAGACAGTTCCGCAGGATAAGAAAACTGTTGACTGTCGAAGCAGCTGCGGGAGCTGTTTACCAGCGAGGCGGGGCGTTGCTGGCACGGTAGCTTCGTGGAACAAACGTCTGTTCTGCTCAGTGCCTAAAGAGCTTTGTCGCGGTCGTTTGGTGAGACACTTTTCCTGACAAAGTAAAACAGAAGCCTTCCAAAAGGCTGCCCCGTGTGAGGATCGAACTCACGGCCTTCAGATTATGAGACTGACGCGCTACCTACTGCGCTAACGAGGCGGCGAGCCGACCCGGGGGGGGCTCCACCTCGTACATACTGTGAAAAATAAAACAAAAAAACAACGCAGACAGACTGAGGGCTAAGCAATGTGCAAGGCAGGGGGGGATCTCTCTAAAGGACAGGTCTGTTGACCTCTGAAACTTTGGGTGGAGCAAAAAGCCACACAAGAGCCCCACGTCAAGCTCTTCCAAGAGCAGCCCTTTTTTTTCTTTTTTTTGCTACGGTCTGTTGCTATACTCGACACCTTTTAAAATACCTTGCGGCTTAACTGGAAAGACGCTACAACAACCCCTTTGGCCGGGGTCCTTGGGAAAAAGGGATCCGGCGACGCAGAGGGACGGCCTCCTCGCCCGAACAGGGACTTGAACCCTGGACCCTCAGATTAAAAGTCTGATGCTCTACCGACTGAGCTATCCGGGCTCCAGGGGCCCGCGCCCGCGGCTGTCATTTGCTCCCGCGTCCTATACGAAGCCAGAGGCGAAGCGCCAGTCTCGGGGGCGGGGGAGCACGTGTTTGTTTCCATTCTTGTTAGGGGATACGAGAAAGGGGCCCAAAGTTGCAAGAGTACCCAGTTGTTGGCAGGAAGAGGGGATGTCGAAGTTGGATCACGGATTTGGAAAAGGGAAGCGTCTAATCATGCCTGGCATTTGATGGTGCTTACCGTGGCGTTGTCCTTTCTTTTCCTTCTAGCTCTCTTGGACGCAAGATTCTGCAGGACGAGCTTTCCTGAAATACCACTCATCTCCTTCTTAAGGGGATTAGCGTGTACAGGAAAAGCAGCCTGTGGCAAACTCTGCAAGGTGCCCCGGGAGACGGATTTGATCCAGAGACCCAAGGGTCACTCTGTTAAGCCCACAGTGCTCAACTCCACCAGCGGAGGTGTGGCTTGCTAGGGGGAGGGGGCTAACCAAATGTGTGGCTTCAGACCAGCGCCGTGGCCGGGCCATCAGACAGGTGCGGCGGCTGCTGCCGAAATAGCTCAGTTGGGAGAGCGTTAGACTGAAGATCTAAAGGTCCCTGGTTCGATCCCGGGTTTCGGCACGTGGAGCCGCTGCTTCAGGGCCCTGGGTTATTTTTAACGAGCCTGGAGGAAAGCGAATCAGCTGCAAGCAAGGACCTGATTTAAAGGACCAGTAACACAATTTTTCAAAATTTGAACAAACGAAAGTATATACATAACTTACCTACAATATGCTGATCTTTCCTGCTGTTAGGGTAAGAGGATGGAGAAATCGCAAACCGGCACTGTCCCACGGCGTCCAAGGGGTCTCCGCCATCTTCTTCCTTGTTCTTCTTCATCTGCTGTACGTGCGCGCTGCTGTGGCTCTCTTCCGGGACCGACTTCCGGTTTCGTGACGTCACTTCCGGAAGTGACGTCACTTAGCAACCGAGGAGTCTTCAGATGGCGTCGGTAGTGCGGCTTCATTTCCCAGCTGCATCTCCAAGGGAACGGACGTCTTTTGGCTGCTCTCTCTTCACTGCTGACAGGAACACGCTTGCTGACAGGAACACGCTGCTGAATCTTTACGCAGGACAGGATCTCTCCTTCACTTTTGGGTCATCTGATCTGAGGTCTGTTATTTTGGTTCCACACAAAGGGGGGCGTCTGGTCTGGGGTCTGATTTTATTATTGGTACATATAGCAGGGGGGCCGCCTGGTCTGGGGTCTGATTTTATTTTTGGTACATATAGCAGGGGGGCCGCCTGGTCTGGGGTCTGATTTTATTTTTGGTACATATAGCAGGGGGGATACCTGGTCTGGGGTCTGATTTTATTATTGGTACATATAGCAGGGGGATACCTGGTCTGGGGTCTGGATTTATTATTGGTACATATAGCAGGGGGGACACCTGGTCTGGGGTCTGATTTTATTTTTGGTACATATAGCAGGGGGGATACCTGGTCTGGGGTCTGATTTTATTATTGGTACATATAGCAAGGGGATACCTGGTCTGGGGTCTGGATTTATTATTGGTACATATAGCAGGGGGGACACCTGGTCTGGGGTCTGGATTTATTATTGGTACATATAGCAGGGGGGACACCTGGTCTGGGGTCTGATTTTATTATTGGTACATATAGCAGGGGGATACCTGGTCTGGGGTCTGGATTTATTATTGGTACATATAGCAGGGGGGACACCTGGTCTGGGGTCTGATTTTATTTTTGGTACATATAGCAGGGGGGGCCGCCTGGTCTGGGGTCTGATTTTATTTTTGGTACATATAGCAGGGGGGCCACCTGGTCTGGGGTCTGGATTTATTATTGGTACATATAGCAGGGGGGGCCACCTGGTCTGGGGTCTGGATTTATTATTGGTACATATAGCAGGGGGATACCTGGTCTGGGGTCTGTATTTATTATTGCTACATATAGCAGGGGGGACACCTGGTCTGGGGTCTGATTTTATTATTGGTACATATAGCAGGGGGGCCGCCTGGTCTGGGGTCTGATTTTATTTTTGGTACATATAGCAGGGGGGACACCTGGTCTGGGGTCTGGATTTATTATTGGTACATATAGCAGGGGGGACACCTGGTCTGGGGTCTGATTTTATTATTGGTACATATAGCAGGGGGGCCGCCTGGTCTGGGGTCTGATTTTATTTTTGGTACATATAGCAGGGGGGGCCACCTGGTCTGGGGTCTGTATTTATTATTGCTACATATAGCAGGGGGGACACCTGGTCTGGGGTCTGTATTTATTATTGCTACATATAGCAGGGGGGATACCTGGTCTGGGGTCTGATTTTATTATTGGTACATATAGCAGGGGGGGCCACCTGGTCTGGATTTATTATTGCTACATATAGCAGGGGGGATACCTGGTCTGGGGTCTGATTTTATTATTGATACATATAGCAGGGGGGATACCTGGTCTGGGGTCTGATTTTATTATTGATACATATAGCAGGGGGGGTACTAATAGCTGCATAGAGTGGGGGGCACATGGTTACTGCAGTAGATAGGGGGCTATGTTGTCTGATATCACTATTATTAGTGCATACATTGGGGCCACATGCATTGTATTGCAGACATCCTATTAGTGTATGTGGTGAGATGCCACATGTCTGGGGCCCTCTAATCCTCTCATTGTCTGGGTTCTGCTGATCCAATAGTATATGTCACAGGTGTCTACAGGTCTGGGGCCCTCTAATCCTCTCATTGTCTGGGTTCTGATGATACAATAGTATATGTCACAGGTATCTACAGGTCTGGGGCCCTCTAATCCTCTCATTGTCTGGGTTCTGATGATATTGTCATTGCCTTTAGCTAATGCTAATTTGGGCCATGGTCTGGGGTCTATTTACTATTATTTACTAATAGCTTTATAGAGCTGAGGCCACAGGGTCTGGGGGTCTGCTTTTTATTATTGGTACATATAGCAGGGGGGACACCTGGTCTGGGGTCTGATTTTATTGTTGGTACATATAGCAGGGGGGACACCTGGTCTGGGGTCTGGATTTATTATTGGTACATATAGCAGGGGGGGCCACCTGGTCTGGGGTCTGATTTTATTTTTGGTACATATAGCAGGGGGGACACCTGGTCTGGGGTCTGGATTTATTATTGGTACATATAGCAGGGGGGGCCACCTGGTCTGGGGTCTGGATTTATTATTGGTACATATAGCAGGGGGATACCTGGTCTGGGGTCTGTATTTATTATTGCTACATATAGCAGGGGGGACACCTGGTCTGGGGTCTGATTTTATTTTTGGTACATATAGCAGGGGGGACACCTGGTCTGGGGTCTGGATTTATTATTGGTACATATAGCAGGGGGGGCCGCCTGGTCTGGGGTCTGATTTTATTTTTGGTACATATAGCAGGGGGGGCCACCTGGTCTGGGGTCTGTATTTATTATTGCTACATATAGCAGGGGGGACACCTGGTCTGGGGTCTGTATTTATTATTGCTACATATAGCAGGGGGGATACCTGGTCTGGGGTCTGATTTTATTATTGGTACATATAGCAGGGGGGGCCACCTGGTCTGGATTTATTATTGCTACATATAGCAGGGGGGATACCTGGTCTGGGGTCTGATTTTATTATTGATACATATAGCAGGGGGGATACCTGGTCTGGGGTCTGATTTTATTATTGATACATATAGCAGGGGGGACACCTGGTCTGGGGTCTGGATTTATTATTGGTACATATAGCAGGGGGGACACCTGGTCTGGGGTCTGATTTTATTATTGGTACATATAGCAGGGGGGGCCACCTGGTCTGGGGTCTGATTTTATTTTTGGTACATTATAGCAGGGGGGGCCACCTGGTCTGGGGTCTGGATTTATTATTGGTACATATAGCAGGGGGGACACCTGGTCTGGGGTCTGATTTTATTATTGGTACATATAGCAGGGGGGACACCTGGTCTGGGGTCTGGATTTATTATTGGTACATATAGCAGGGGGGGGCACCTGGTCTGGGGTCTGATTTTATTTTTGGTACATATAGCAGGGGGGACACCTGGTCTGGGGTCTGGATTTATTATTGGTACATATAGCAGGGGGGACACCTGGTCTGGGGTCTGATTTTATTATTGGTACATATAGCAGGGGGGACACCTGGTCTGGGGTCTGGATTTATTATTGGTACATATAGCAGGGGGGACACCTGGTCTGGGGTCTGATTTTATTATTGGTACATATAGCAGGGGGGGCCACCTGGTCTGGGGTCTGATTTTATTATTGGTACATATAGCAGGGGGGACACCTGGTCTGGGGTCTGGATTTATTATTGGTACATATAGCAGGGGGGACACCTGGTCTGGGGTCTGATTTTATTATTGGTACATATAGCAGGGGGGGCCACCTGGTCTGGGGTCTGATTTTATTTTTGGTACATATAGCAGGGGGGGCCACCTGGTCTGGGGTCTGGATTTATTATTGGTACATATAGCAGGGGGGACACCTGGTCTGGGGTCTGATTTTATTATTGGTACATATAGCAGGGGGGACACCTGGTCTGGGGTCTGTTTGTTCTTTACACATTTTATAAATCATTTTCTATGTTGTGCTTATAGGGATTGGATACTTCATCTGAATCGCTCCACCTAGATCGCTTTGCTTGGATCATCTTCACAGATCGAATCTGTTGCATCTTCCTGACTTCAACTTGGATTGCTTCACTTCTACTATTATTGGATGCATTGGGAGGGGGGGTCACCTGGTCTATAACTGATAACTGTTCTTCACACAATTTGTGGTATATATATATCAATGCAATTTTCTAAATAAGTTTCTGCATTGCAGCTCACTGGGATTTGATCGCTTCTTCTGGAACACTTCACTTGGATCACGTTACTTGGATCATCTTCACAGATCGAATCGGTTGCATCTTCCTGGTTTCCAGAGTTCCTTTGACAATCATTTCTGCATCAATTTCGGGTCCCCACTGATCTGAGGTCCGTTATTATGGTACCATTTGTGTGATAGGCATTCATTAGAATTGATGTATTTCATCCAGTCTGGGGTCAGCCGCTAATATTATAGGATATAATGGGGGGGGGGGTCTGCTATAACTAAAGGCATCACTTACTAATAATATATTATATTGTTCTATACACATTTTACTAGTGTTTTTTTTGGGGGGGCGGCATTGTACGGGTCTTCTATAAGTATATGTGCCTTACTTACTGATAAATTTTGTCGTTTACACATGTTGTGGTATATATGTCAATAACCTTTTCTGAATACATTTCTATATTGCACTCCCAGGGATTGGATTGCTTCTTCTGGATCACTTCGTCTGGATTGCTTCTTCTGGAACGCTTCACTTGGATCGTGTTACTTGGATCATCTTCGCAGATCGAATCGGTTGCATCTTTCCAGGTTTTCTTTGACAACTGGACTTCACTTTTGGGTCCCCTCTGATCTGAGGTCTGTTATTTTGGTACCACTTGTGTGATGGGCATTTCTTCGAATTGATGTATTTTATCAGGTCTGGTGTCAGCCGCTACTATTATAGAATACATTGGGGGGGTCTAATATAACTAAAAACATCACTTACAAATAAGAAATTATATTGTTCTTTACATATTTTGTGGTAAATATATCAATAAAATGTTATAAAAGACACAATGAACTGCGTTTTACTAGTGTGTTTTTTGGGGGAGGGGCTGCTACTACTTACATTCTTTGGAGGGGGTGGAACATAGTCTGGGATCTGTTATTACTGTAATGGGGCCAAAGGTCTGGGGTCTGCTACAATTATTATTATTTCATACATGGGTGGGAACCATGGTCTGGGGTCTGCTATAACAATAAGTGCATCACTGAAAAATATTACTGATAAATGTTACTGTTCTTTACACTTTTTCTGGTAAATATACAGTAAAAATACAATTTTATAAATAGACACAATGAACTGTGTTTTACTAGTGTTTTATTATCAAAACAAGGGTGAAGGGAGGAGTCAAGGCAGAGATTATCGGGGTCACTTCCACATGGTGCAAGTGCGTGGGTACACCGTTGTAGGTGTATACTATAACAATGCTGATTTTGGGTACATGCTTATATAGATGTTTTTTTTTTCCTTAGTAGAAATCATGCCCAGCTGCATTGTGAGTGACTGCTCTCACTGCAGTGGCAAAAAGTCCTCTAAAGGCATCATAATGCACACCTTTCCAGTATGTCTAATGAAGATTAAAAGGTGGCTTCGTCAGATCGCACTACATACAAATCAAGATTTTGGTGAGATTGACGGATTTGCCCAAACGATATTGGATAACAAGAAAGTGAGTTCTTATCGTGTATGCAGTGATCACTTTAGTAACGAAAGCTATAAAGTGATAGGCAAGAGAAGATCACTAAAACCTGATGCCGTACCAAGCATTTTCAAAATATCTAGTTACAAGAAGCACCAAAAGAATAATTCCTCTTCAGTTTGTGATCAACCCTCACTAACAGCCACGCACTCTACTTCAGTTTGTGAACAACCACTACTAACCTCCACACAAGTTAAAATGGTTGATGCCAGCACATGCACCGAAGCACATCTTTTCCAAATGGATAAAGCGGTACAATGGCCAGAATATGAGTTCAACACAGAAGGAGAGGAGTGGAAGGTTGAACATGATCATATCTATGACACACGTCCAAGAATACTACAATCAACCCCAATGAAAAGATTTAGAAATTCCCAGCCATTAGTGAATGTTGGCTCCTTGCATGACACTGCAATGTCACCAAACCTTCACAGCTCTGTACATGAAGACCTAAATTGTACAGTAACATCAAAGTGCTCCACAGCTTCAGACCCAGAATATGTTCCAGACACAGATGAGTGTAATGAATTTTCAGTAACTGACACATCAACTGTTATTGAAGAAGATGAGCAGAGCTTTGTGAAAGAACGGAAATTTATTGTTTTTGAGTCTTGTCTTGATTCTTTGATCAGAAAGATATCCTGCAGTGTTGTGTGCAACAATCAAGATATTTGCAATGCTCCGTTCATAGAAATTAAAAAACATGCACAAGGCACATTTGTTTCAGTGTCAGTCGTTTGCCTGAATGGACACACCTACACCTTGTGGAAAAGTCAACCTTGCATCGGAAGAATTGCAGTTGGAAATGTTTTAAGTTCAGCTGCAATATTATACAGTGGCTGCAATTTTTATAAAGTCAGAGAAATGTTTAATTTATTGGGGCTTGGATTCATATCCCATAATACATACTACAGATACCAGCGTGAGTTACTTTTTCCAGTTATTGATGTACACTGGCAGCAAGAACAAAGGAGACTACATGACGCATTCAGTGGCATAGAGTTGTGCCTTGCTGGTGATGGACAATGTGACAGCCCTGGTTACAGTGCCAAGTATTGTGTGTACAGTTTTATGGAAGTGGACACAAAGAGAATAGTGGACTTTGAGGTTGTTCAGGTAACAGAAGCCAAGACTTCTCCAGCTATGGAAAAACTTGCATTCACAAGGTGCTTGGACAGGTTATTGGCTCAATCATATAAAGTTACTGCAATAGCAACAGACCGTCATTCAGGAATTATAAAAATAATGCGTGAGCAGTACAAAGACAAAGGCATCACACATGAGTTTGATATGTGGCACTATGCCAAGAGTTTAAAGAAACGCTTGGTTGCTGCAAGCAGAAAGAGAAACTGTTCTGCTATAGCTGAATGGATCCCAGCAATAACAAACCATCTGTGGTGGTCATCCAGCAAATGTGATGGTGACTTATGTATGATGCGCGAAAGGTGGCAATCGGTTGTTCTGCACATAACAGATCAACATGAATGGGATCATGGAAGAAAGTACCATGCATGCTCACATAAAGAATACACAGATGAGGAGCGAAGTTTGCGACCATGGATAGAAAAAGACTCTCAAGCCTATTTATCCCTGGCTGAAGTAGTCCTGTCAAAGACAATGACAAAGGACTTTGAGCACATGACAAAATTTCGCCACACTGGAGCATTGGAAGTATATAACAGCTTTTCCCTAAAGTACCGGTCTAAAAGAATCCATTTTACAATGGATGGAATGGAGGCCCGCACGAAGCTTGCAGCTCTAGCCCATAATGCAAATGTGCATAGACCGCAAGCTTGTGTCCGATTGCCCAGTGAGGGAGGGGACCCTGTTGGTTCACTTCGACATAGACTTGTGTTTCCCAAATTCAAAAAGAAATGGGTTGCTAAAGCAATATATGAGCCCACAAGCAATGCACATGTATTTCCAATGTTGGTGGATGTGCTCAGATTACTGGAGGGCAAATTGACCCATAGTTGGGATCCCAGAAACAGCACTATGCCGGACAACATTGCAACAGAAGAGAGACCAGATAAAAGTTTGACTGTTCAGCATCATTTGTCAAGATTTCAAAACTGATGCATGTTCTAATGAAATGTAATTGTTGCTAAGCGATGTTTGTAATGTGTTCCAGTGTACTTTATGAAACCTGTCTTGTAACGATCTAAGCACCCCCTGTTGTAAAAAAAAACTGTATGATAAAATGTAGACCCCTGACCCTGTATATGCCAGCTGTTTGCACTAATAAAATTCGCATACCCTGTAGCCCAAAGCACTTTGCAGACTCAGTAACAGCTGACCCCCCCACAACGCTCTGTGCACTTATAGTAACAGCTGACCCCCCATAACGCTCTGTGCACTTATAGTAACAGCTGACCCCCCCCACAACGCTCTGTGCACTTATAGTAACAGCTGACCCCCCCCACAACGCTCTGTGCACTTATAGTAACAGCTGACCCCCCACAACGCTCTGTGCACTTATAGTAACAGCTGACCCCCCACAACGCTCTGTGCACTTATAGTAACAGCTGACCCCCCACAACGCTCTGTGCACTTATAGTGACAGCTGACCCCCCCATAACGCTCTGTGCACTTATAGTAACAGCTGACCCCCCCCACAACGCTCTGTGCACTTATAGTAACAGCTGACCCCCCCCACAACGCTCTGTGCACTTATAGTAACAGCTGACAACTGACCCCCCCCAACCTCTGCCGCTAATGGTGAATGAACAGTACTTGTGAAATGTAATTGTTGCTAAGCGATGTTTGTAATGTGTTCCAGTGTACTTTATGAAACCTGTCTTGTAACGATCTAAGCACCTCCTGTTGTAAAAAAAAAACTGTATGATAAAATGTAGACCCCTGACCCTGTATATGCCAGCTGTATGCACTAATAAAATTAGCAGACCTTGTAGCCCAAAGCACTTTGCAGACTCAGTACTTATAGTAACAGCTGGCAGCTGACCCCCCCACAACGCTCTGTGCACTTATAGTAACAGCTGACCCCCCCAACATCTGCCGCTAATGGTGAATGAACAGTACTTGTGAAATGTAATTGTTGCTAAGCGATGTTTGTAATGTGTTCCAGTGTACTTTATGAAACCTGTCTTGTAACGATCTAAGCACCCCCTGTATGATAAAATGTAGACCCCTATGTTCCCAACTGCATTTTAGGAAACTACTTGTGTGTATATATGTCCACTGTATCATGTTGTTTGATTAAAAGAAGAACAAAGAACTAATGTTTGTACGTTTTTTATTGAAAAAAATCAAAGAATAATAAATACTACAAATTCAAACATCAATGACAAATAAACAATCACAAAAGTCATCAGTCCAGAGCCATATCAAAAGCATTATAGTCAAATGCCTGTAGAAATCCTCTGTACCGGCCTTTGGGGTCTGGATAAGTGCTGCGGACTTTTTGAACGACACAGGCTGGAATAGGCACCCGTTTCTTGGGCCCTAAGAAGCCATAAATCCAGGCGATGAATGACCGATAGGAAGTCTGTCGTAATTTTCTGTAGAAGAAAGAGAGGATTAATGATCTATACAAAAATGTTGCTCTGCACTAGTCATCACACGCCAAGGGGATAGGTCGTGTGACATTATTTTATATAGGGCTAACACTGGCACGACTTTATGGAGCAAACGTTGTTGGAGCTAAAGTGGATCAAAAAAACCATGACCAATTGTGCCATTTACAAAGCAGTTTTGTCTATAACAGGTAGAGCTAGAGGATGGGCCACCTCACAAACAATCTAACAGAAAGAATCCCAAGGTTTATTGCGAAGTGCAACGTTTCAGGGTCACGCTCCTTTCTCAAGCATGCTTGAGAAAGGGGCGTGACTACGAAACGTTGCACTTCGCAATAAACATGCAAGGCAGCTTGCTTGCATTTATCCTGTGTGCCTTGGGATTCTTTCTGCTTGACATAAGGAAAACACACCGAAATGATTCCCATAATCCTCAATCTATAGGTAAAAGTCAGATGAACTTGCCTGTTGTGGCTGCTTATTCCACCTGTGGGGCGTTGCATGTTCCAAAATATTTGCAAGTATTCCAGGTGGGATTTCCGTAAACACCTCAGGTAAAATCTCCTGCTATGGCAGATGCACCCATGTTGTAGATATTTCTTTTCCACAGATGGTACTTCCATGCAACAAGAGGATTCCTCCACAGTTTTCATGGGCACACAATTGCCACACCTACACCACTCAGTTGTCCCAATTCGATTATCTGCTGTTTGAAGGTGACGTCCACTTGGTCTGTCGCGCACACTTGGTCTGTCTCGAACTGGCTCATTGCCAAAACATGTCGGATCACCTTGCCCTTGGGATTGCTACATAAAATAGAACATAGGTTAGTCAGAACAAATTCAAATGGATTGAAAAGGGAGGAATCCGTTTCCAATCATATATTATATACTAACCATGTTAGTTCTTCGTGCTTCAGGTTCCTTTTCATTCAATAAAATTAGTTTCTTTGGTGCCATAATCTAAAAATGTAAAAGAGTATATAATATGAACAACAAGACAGAACAAATACTATGCTTTCTTGGCCCCCCCCCCCAAATATAGAGCCTTCAGCCAATCATACACAGTCTTTAGCCCCCCAATATACAGTCTTCCCCAAGAACAGCTTTCAGCCCCCACAAAGTCACCCCCATTTGTCTCTCTACCCCCACAGCAGCATCTCACCCACAGCATTTGTCTCTTACCCAGTCTCTCCTCCAGCAGTCTCTCTTCAGCCACAGCAGTCTCTGCCCCCCCCACAGTAGTCTCTCTCACCCACAGCATTTGTCTCTTACCCAGTCTCTCACAGCCAGCAGTCTCTCACCCAGTCTCTCTTCAGCCACAGTCTCTGCCCCCCCACAGTAGTGTCTTTCCCCACAGCACTTGTCTCTTACCCAGTCTCTCCTCCTGCAGTCTCTCTCACAGCCAGCACTCTCCCCCCCAGAGCATCTCTCACCCAATCTATCTCCGCCCACAACAGTCTCTCTCCCCACAGTAGTGTCTCTCTCAGCCAGCACTCTCCACCCACAGCAGTCTCTTTCACTCACAGCAGTCTCTCTTCCCCAGAACACTACCCCCCACAGCAGTCTCTCTCACCCAGTCTCTCTCTCACCCAGTCTCTCTCTCTGTCACCCAGTCTCTCTCTCTCACCCAGTCTCTCTCTCTGTCACCCAGTCTCTCTCTCTCACCCAGTCTCTCTCTCTCACCCAGTCTCTCTCTCTCTCACCCAGTCTCTCTCTCTCACCCAATCTATCTCCGCCCACAACAGTCTCTCTCCCCACAGTAGTGTCTCTCTCAGCCAGCACTCTCCCCCCCAGAGCATCTCTCACCCAATCTATCTCCGCCCACAACAGTCTCTCTCCCCCACAGTAGTGTCTCTCTCAGCCAGCACTCTCCACCCACAGCAGTCTCTTTCACTCACAGCAGTCTCTCTTCCCCAGAACTCTACCCCCCACAGCAGTCTCTCACCCAGTCTCTCTCTCACCCAGTCTCTCTCTCTGTCACCCAGTCTCTCTCTCTGTCACCCAGTCTCTCTCTCTCACCCAATCTATCTCCGCACACAACAGTCTCTCTCCCCACAGTAGTGTCTCTCTCAGCCAGCACTCTCCACCCACAGCAGTCTCTTTCACTCACAGCAGTCTCTCTTCCCCAGAACTCTACCCCCCACAGCAGTCTCTCTCACCCAGTCTCTCTCACCCAGTCTCTCTCTCTCACCCAGTCTCTCTCTCTCACCCAGTCTCTCTCTCTGTCACCCAGTCTCTCTCTCTCACCCAATCTATCTCCGCACACAACAGTCTCTCTCCCCACAGTAGTGTCTCTCTCAGCCAGCACTCTCCACCCACAGCAGTCTCTTTCACTCACAGCAGTCTCTCTTCCCCAGAACTCTACCCCCCACAGCAGTCTCTCTCACCCAGTCTCTCTCTCACCCAGTCTCTCTCTCACCCAGTCTCTCTCTCTCACCCAGTCTCTCTCTCTCACCCAGTCTCTCTCTCTGTCACCCAGTCTCTCTCTCTCACCCAATCTATCTCCGCACACAACAGTCTCTCTCCCCACAGTAGTGTCTCTCTCAGCCAGCACTCTCCACCCACAGCAGTCTCTTTCACTCACAGCAGTCTCTCTTCCCCAGAACTCTACCCCCCACAGCAGTCTCTCTCACCCAGTCTCTCTCTCACCTAGTCTCTCTCTCTGTCACCCAGTCTCTCTCTCTGTCACCCAGTCTCTCTCTCTCACCCAATCTATCTCCGCACACAACAGTCTCTCTCCCCACAGTAGTGTCTCTCTCAGCCAGCACTCTCCACCCACAGCAGTCTCTTTCACTCACAGCAGTCTCTCTTCCCCAGAACTCTACCCCCCACAGCAGTCTCTCTCACCCAGTCTCTCTCTCACCCAGTCTCTCTCTCTCACCCAGTCTCTCTCTCTCTCACCCAGTCTCTCTCTCTCACCCAGTCTCTCTCTCTCACCCAGTCTCTCTTCCCCCACAGCATTTCTGTCACACAGTCTTTATTCCACCACAGAAGTCTCTCTCCCAGCAGACTCTTGCCAAGCCTCTCTTCCTTCCAGAATTTATGTTTCTCCCCCCCCCTTTTCTGACCCTCTCCCAGCTCTTTTGCCCAGCCACTGTTCCCTTCCCCCTCAGCATTTCTCTCTCTCACCCAAGTCTTTATTTTCCTTGAATAATTTGTTTCTCCCCCCACTCGCAGCCAAGCTGTTCGCACTTGCAGCCAAGCTGTTCGCACTCGCAGCCAAGCTGTTCAGTTTACTCACAGCAGCCTCTCGCACAGCAGCAGCCTCTGGCGCCCGCTCTTCTGCTCCCTCCCACCAAGCATTCCTCACACTAGAGTCTGCCTGCCCCAGCCTTTACATACTTTGTCTCCCTTCCCTCAGCCGTTCGCTCATGGACTCGAGCGAGACGCGACCTTACCTCGTGGCTCCTCTGCGCTCTGCTCTGACTTCCGGTTCCTCACTTCCGGTTTTGTGTGCAGGAACAAAACGGGAACGCGCACGCAGGGCGAACTGGTCGCCTTTTCGCCGTTCTACATGGTAATGTAGCAAGGCTATTTTGAAACTTTTTTAAACAAAACCTTGTGTAATTTCAGTGAATGTATTAGGGCATGGCTATTCTTTGTAGCATTTAGGATGGGATTTTTAACAAAAAATTTTTGGTGTTACTGGTCCTTTAAGCGATCTGTCAAGGGGCAATATGAAAGATTGGCCCCCTGCTCTCGCTTAGTAGGCCTCTGCCTGCTTGAGAAAATACCTCCCCAGTCGCTGCCCTTTGGGAATGACCTGGCCACAGAAGACTTCCGAAAACGGAAAACCATACTTGTAACGATCCCCAGAGACGTGGCCGTGCCGTGAAAAGAATTGAAAAGAACAAACAAAAAAAAAGACAACAATACAAACAAACTGCCACCCGTCTCTCCCCTGCGTCACCGGCAGGGGGATTAGCTCAAATGGTAGAGCGCTCGCTTAGCATGCGAGAGGTAGCGGGATCGATGCCCGCATCCTCCATCGGAGCATGCCTTTTCATTCCAGGGCCCGCAGCGTTTCCCGGGCAAGTCAACGGACACATGGAAAGCGTCTCCCCGGGGTCCCATATGGTCTAGCGGTTAGGATTCCTGGTTTTCACCCAGGCGGCCCGGGTTCGACTCCTGGTATGGGAAGCGCGGCTTTTGCCGCTACAACTGGTTTGCGAGCCGTTTTGAGCGATCCATCGACGGCGCCTTTCTGTAAGTGATGTCTGCCGTGGTTGCCCCGACCACGCCGGCCATTGTTGCGCTGAAAGACCACGGGCGGCTATGGGAGACCTGGAAGAGCAGGGATCAGGGCTGCGTGCCATTGCCCGTTCAGCGCATCCTCCATTTGAGACAGCCGCCGTGGCAGATCACGCAACTGCCGCGGCTGGTGGTGTAGCGGCAGGCATAGCTCTTACGAAGGTAATCTGAGCTCCGCGTTCATGCCTTGAGAGCGCCTTATGGAGAAAATCTCCGTTTTCTATTTAAAAGAAAAAAGAAACCCGAAACGGCGGCTCTGTTAACCCCCGGTTGGGGCCGGGCTGGCCCTCTTATCCGGAGGTGATAATGCCGCGGCCAAGGAGCGGCAGGCGCGCGAGGCCGGTGTGGCGTTGGTGGTATAGTGGTGAGCATAGCTGCCTTCCAAGCAGTTGACCCGGGTTCGATTCCCGGCCAACGCACAGCTGAGTGCTTCTGGCACGGGCCGAAAGCCTTTTTCAAAAACGGGTTGTCGCCGCAGTGACCCGTAGGTGTCCTCACTTTGCAGCCATGCCTGCCAATGCAGGTTACAGGGCAAAAGCGCCTCGGCCCTGTTGTTGGGATCCTTCAGGCAAGAACTATGTAGAGCTTGTCTGCATGACAGGTCGCAGAGTCTTTGCCGCGACCTGTATTGTCATAAGCAAAATTGTTATAAGCGGGCGTGGCTTGCATCGGGGGTGGGTGGGTGGTCGGGCGGGCGGGCGGGGTGGATGGGTTAATACCAAAAAAAGGATGCTCACGAACGGCAGGCGCAAACTCCAGGGTAAAACACTCATCCTTCGAGCCGGAATCGAACCAGCGACCTAAGGATTGCTTTGGCACGCCTACAGTCCTCCGCTTTGCCAGCTGAGCTATCGAAGGCAGGAGCGGGCGTTTTGGCTGGCTGGCTGGCTGCGGCCAGTGGAGCCTTGGATGGCGGCCTGGCTTTTGAGACCCCTTTAACCAGGCGCGAGGAAAGCCAATCCGCTTCAGGCAAAGACGTTAATGAACCGCGGGTCTGCTGGGGGGCTGTATGAAAGACTGGCCCTTGGCCTTGGTAAGGAGGGCTCTATCAGAGAAAATACCTCCTCAGTCGCTTTTGGAAAGGACTTGGGTAGATTTTAGGCCCTCCGTACGCGTTGACATGAAAGCGGGTAAGAAGACAGTTCCGCAGGATAAGAAAACTGTTGACTGTCGAAGCAGCTGCGGGAGCTGTTTACCAGCGAGGCGGGGCGTTGCTGGCACGGTAGCTTCGTGGAACAAACGTCTGTTCTGCTCAGTGCCTAAAGAGCTTTGTCGCGGTCGTTTGGTGAGACACTTTTCCTGACAAAGTAAAACAGAAGCCTTCCAAAAGGCTGCCCCGTGTGAGGATCGAACTCACGGCCTTCAGATTATGAGACTGACGCGCTACCTACTGCGCTAACGAGGCGGCGAGCCGACCCAGGGGGGGGCTCCACCTCGTACATACTGTGAAAAATAAAACAAAAAAACAACGCAGACAGACTGAGGGCTAAGCAATGTGCAAGGCAGGGGGGGATCTCTCTAAAGGACAGGTCTGTTGACCTCTGAAACTTTGGGTGGAGCAAAAAGCCACACAAGAGCCCCACGTCAAGCTCTTCCAAGAGCAGCCCTTTTTTTTCTTTTTTTTGCTACGGTCTGTTGCTATACTCGACACCTTTTAAAATACCTTGCGGCTTAACTGGAAAGACGCTACAACAACCCCTTTGGCCGGGGTCCTTGGGAAAAAGGGATCCGGCGACGCAGAGGGACGGCCTCCTCGCCCGAACAGGGACTTGAACCCTGGACCCTCAGATTAAAAGTCTGATGCTCTACCGACTGAGCTATCCGGGCTCCAGGGGCCCGCGCCCGCGGCTGTCATTTGCTCCCGCGTCCTATACGAAGCCAGAGGCGAAGCGCCAGTCTCGGGGGCGGGGGAGCACGTGTTTGTTTCCATTCTTGTTAGGGGATACGAGAAAGGGGCCCAAAGTTGCAAGAGTACCCAGTTGTTGGCAGGAAGAGGGGATGTCGAAGTTGGATCACGGATTTGGAAAAGGGAAGCGTCTAATCATGCCTGGCATTTGATGGTGCTTACCGTGGCGTTGTCCTTTCTTTTCCTTCTAGCTCTCTTGGACGCAAGATTCTGCAGGACGAGCTTTCCTGAAATACCACTCATCTCCTTCTTAAGGGGATTAGCGTGTACAGGAAAAGCAGCCTGTGGCAAACTCTGCAAGGTGCCCCGGGAGACGGATTTGATCCAGAGACCCAAGGGTCACTCTGTTAAGCCCACAGTGCTCAACTCCACCAGCGGAGGTGTGGCTTGCTAGGGGGAGGGGGCTAACCAAATGTGTGGCTTCAGACCAGCGCCGTGGCCGGGCCATCAGACAGGTGCGGCGGCTGCTGCCGAAATAGCTCAGTTGGGAGAGCGTTAGACTGAAGATCTAAAGGTCCCTGGTTCGATCCCGGGTTTCGGCACGTGGAGCCGCTGCTTCAGGGCCCTGGGTTATTTTTAACGAGCCTGGAGGAAAGCGAATCAGCTGCAAGCAAGGACCTGATTTAAGCGATCTGTCAAGGGGCAATATGAAAGATTGGCCCCCTGCTCTCGCTTAGTAGGCCTCTGCCTGCTTGAGAAAATACCTCCCCAGTCGCTGCCCTTTGGGAATGACCTGGCCACAGAAGACTTCCGAAAACGGAAAACCATACTTGTAACGATCCCCAGAGACGTGGCCGTGCCGTGAAAAGAATTGAAAAGAACAAACAAAAAAAAAGACAACAATACAAACAAACTGCCACCCGTCTCTCCCCTGCGTCACCGGCAGGGGGATTAGCTCAAATGGTAGAGCGCTCGCTTAGCATGCGAGAGGTAGCGGGATCGATGCCCGCATCCTCCATCGGAGCATGCCTTTTCATTCCAGGGCCCGCAGCGTTTCCCGGGCAAGTCAACGGACACATGGAAAGCGTCTCCCCGGGGTCCCATATGGTCTAGCGGTTAGGATTCCTGGTTTTCACCCAGGCGGCCCGGGTTCGACTCCTGGTATGGGAAGCGCGGCTTTTGCCGCTACAACTGGTTTGCGAGCCGTTTTGAGCGATCCATCGACGGCGCCTTTCTGTAAGTGATGTCTGCCGTGGTTGCCCCGACCACGCCGGCCATTGTTGCGCTGAAAGACCACGGGCGGCTATGGGAGACCTGGAAGAGCAGGGATCAGGGCTGCGTGCCATTGCCCGTTCAGCGCATCCTCCATTTGAGACAGCCGCCGTGGCAGATCACGCAACTGCCGCGGCTGGTGGTGTAGCGGCAGGCATAGCTCTTACGAAGGTAATCTGAGCTCCGCGTTCATGCCTTGAGAGCGCCTTATGGAGAAAATCTCCGTTTTCTATTTAAAAGAAAAAAGAAACCCGAAACGGCGGCTCTGTTAACCCCCGGTTGGGGCCGGGCTGGCCCTCTTATCCGGAGGTGATAATGCCGCGGCCAAGGAGCGGCAGGCGCGCGAGGCCGGTGTGGCGTTGGTGGTATAGTGGTGAGCATAGCTGCCTTCCAAGCAGTTGACCCGGGTTCGATTCCCGGCCAACGCACAGCTGAGTGCTTCTGGCACGGGCCGAAAGCCTTTTTCAAAAACGGGTTGTCGCCGCAGTGACCCGTAGGTGTCCTCACTTTGCAGCCATGCCTGCCAATGCAGGTTACAGGGCAAAAGCGCCTCGGCCCTGTTGTTGGGATCCTTCAGGCAAGAACTATGTAGAGCTTGTCTGCATGACAGGTCGCAGAGTCTTTGCCGCGACCTGTATTGTCATAAGCAAAATTGTTATAAGCGGGCGTGGCTTGCATCGGGGGTGGGTGGGTGGTCGGGCGGGCGGGCGGGGTGGATGGGTTAATACCAAAAAAAGGATGCTCACGAACGGCAGGCGCAAACTCCAGGGTAAAACACTCATCCTTCGAGCCGGAATCGAACCAGCGACCTAAGGATTGCTTTGGCACGCCTACAGTCCTCCGCTTTGCCAGCTGAGCTATCGAAGGCAGGAGCGGGCGTTTTGGCTGGCTGGCTGGCTGCGGCCAGTGGAGCCTTGGATGGCGGCCTGGCTTTTGAGACCCCTTTAACCAGGCGCGAGGAAAGCCAATCCGCTTCAGGCAAAGACGTTAATGAACCGCGGGTCTGCTGGGGGGCTGTATGAAAGACTGGCCCTTGGCCTTGGTAAGGAGGGCTCTATCAGAGAAAATACCTCCTCAGTCGCTTTTGGAAAGGACTTGGGTAGATTTTAGGCCCTCCGTACGCGTTGACATGAAAGCGGGTAAGAAGACAGTTCCGCAGGATAAGAAAACTGTTGACTGTCGAAGCAGCTGCGGGAGCTGTTTACCAGCGAGGCGGGGCGTTGCTGGCACGGTAGCTTCGTGGAACAAACGTCTGTTCTGCTCAGTGCCTAAAGAGCTTTGTCGCGGTCGTTTGGTGAGACACTTTTCCTGACAAAGTAAAACAGAAGCCTTCCAAAAGGCTGCCCCGTGTGAGGATCGAACTCACGGCCTTCAGATTATGAGACTGACGCGCTACCTACTGCGCTAACGAGGCGGCGAGCCGACCCAGGTGGGGGCTCCACCTCGTACATACTGTGAAAAATAAAACAAAAAAACAACGCAGACAGACTGAGGGCTAAGCAATGTGCAAGGCAGGGGGGGATCTCTCTAAAGGACAGGTCTGTTGACCTCTGAAACTTTGGGTGGAGCAAAAAGCCACACAAGAGCCCCACGTCAAGCTCTTCCAAGAGCAGCCCTTTTTTTTCTTTTTTTTGCTACGGTCTGTTGCTATACTCGACACCTTTTAAAATACCTTGCGGCTTAACTGGAAAGACGCTACAACAACCCCTTTGGCCGGGGTCCTTGGGAAAAAGGGATCCGGCGACGCAGAGGGACGGCCTCCTCGCCCGAACAGGGACTTGAACCCTGGACCCTCAGATTAAAAGTCTGATGCTCTACCGACTGAGCTATCCGGGCTCCAGGGGCCCGCGCCCGCGGCTGTCATTTGCTCCCGCGTCCTATACGAAGCCAGAGGCGAAGCGCCAGTCTCGGGGGCGGGGGAGCACGTGTTTGTTTCCATTCTTGTTAGGGGATACGAGAAAGGGGCCCAAAGTTGCAAGAGTACCCAGTTGTTGGCAGGAAGAGGGGATGTCGAAGTTGGATCACGGATTTGGAAAAGGGAAGCGTCTAATCATGCCTGGCATTTGATGGTGCTTACCGTGGCGTTGTCCTTTCTTTTCCTTCTAGCTCTCTTGGACGCAAGATTCTGCAGGACGAGCTTTCCTGAAATACCACTCATCTCCTTCTTAAGGGGATTAGCGTGTACAGGAAAAGCAGCCTGCGGCAAACTCTGCAAGGTGCCCCGGGAGACGGATTTGATCCAGAGACCCAAGGGTCACTCTGTTAAGCCCACAGTGCTCAACTCCACCAGCGGAGGTGTGGCTTGCTAGGGGGAGGGGGCTAACCAAATGTGTGGCTTCAGACCAGCGCCGTGGCCGGGCCATCAGACAGGTGCGGCGGCTGCTGCCGAAATAGCTCAGTTGGGAGAGCGTTAAACTGAAGATCTAAAGGTCCCTGGTTCGATCCCGGGTTTCGGCACGTGGAGCCGCTGCTTCAGGGCCCTGGGTTATTTTTAACGAGCCTGGAGGAAAGCGAATCAGCTGCAAGCAAGGACCTGATTTAAGCGATCTGTCAAGGGGCAATATGAAAGATTGGCCCCCTGCTCTCGCTTAGTAGGCCTCTGCCTGCTTGAGAAAATACCTCCCCAGTCGCTGCCCTTTGGGAATGACCTGGCCTGTAACGATCCCCAGAGACGTGGCCGTGCCGTGAAAAGAATTGAAAAGAACAAACAAAAAAAAAGACAACAATACAAACAAACTGCCACCCGTCTCTCCCCTGCGTCATCGGCAGGGGGATTAGCTCAAATGGTAGAGCGATCGCTTAGCATGCGAGAGGTAGCGGGATCGATGCCCGCATCCTCCATCAGAGCATGCCTTTTCATTCCAGGGCCCGCAGCGTTTCCCGGGCAAGTCAACGGACACATGGAAAGCGACTCCCTGGGGTCCCATATGGTCTAGCGGTTAGGATTCCTGGTTTTCACCCAGGCGGCCCGGGTTCGACTCCCGGTATGGGAAGCGCGGCTTTTGCCGCTACAACTGGTTTGCGAGCCGTTTTGAGCGATCCATCGACGGCGCCTTTCTGTAAGTGATGTCTGCCGTGGTTGCCCCCGTCCACGCCGGCCATTGTTGCGCTGAAAGACCACGGGCGGCTATGGGAGACCTGGAAGAGCAGGGATCAGGGCTGCGTGCCATTGCCCGTTCAGCGCATCCTCCATTTGAGACAGCCGCCGTGGCAGATCACGCAACTGCCGCGGCTGGTGGTGTAGCGGCAGGCATAGCTCTTACGAAGGTAATCTGAGCTCCGCGTTCATGCCTTGAGAGCGCCTTATGGAGAAAATCTCCGTTTTCTATTTAAAAGAAAAAAGAAACCCGAAACGGCGGCTCTGTTAACCCCCGGTTGGGGCCGGGCTGGCCCTCTTATCCGGAGGTGATAATGCCCGCGGCCAAGGAGCGGCAGGCGCGCGAGGCCGTGTGGCGTTGGTGGTATAGTGGTGAGCATAGCTGCCTTCCAAGCAGTTGACCCGGGTTCGATTCCCGGCCAACGCACAGCTGAGTGCTTCTGGCACGGGCCGAGAGCCTTTTTCAAAAACGGGTTGTCGCCGCAGTGACCCGTAGGTGTCCTCACTTTGCAGCCATGCCTGCCAATGCAGGTTACAGGGCAAAAGCGCCTCGGCCCTGTTGTTGGGATCCTTCAGGCAAGAACTATGTAGAGCTTGTCTGCATGACAGGTCGCAGAGTCTTTGCCGCGACCTGTATTGTCATAAGCAAAATTGTTATAAGCGGGCGTGGCTTGCATCGGGGGTGGGTGGTCGGGCGGGCGGGCGGGGTGGATGGGTTAATACCAAAAAAGGATGCTCACGAACGGCAGGCGCAAACTCCAGGGTAAAACACTCATCCTTCGAGCCGGAATCGAACCAGCGACCTAAGGATTGCTTTGGCACGCCTACAGTCCTCCGCTCTGCCAGCTGAGCTATCGAAGGCAGGAGCGGGCATTCTGGCTGGCTGGCTGGCTGGCTGGCTGGCTGCGGCCAGTGGAGCCTTGGATGGCGGCCTGGCTTTTGAGACCCCTTTAACCAGGCGCGAGGAAAGCCAATCCGCTTCAGGCAAAGACGTTAATGAACCGCGGGTCCTGCTGGGGGGCTGTATGAAAGACTGGCCCTTGGCCTTGGTAAGGAGGGCTCTATCAGAGAAAATACCTCCTCAGTCGCTTTTGGAAAGGACTTGGGTAGATTTTAGGCCCTCCGTACGCGTTGACATGAAAGCGGGTAAGAAGACAGTTCCGCAGGATAAGAAAACTGTTGACTGTCGAAGCAGCTGCGGGAGCTGTTTACCAGCGAGGCGGGGCGTTGCTGGCACGGTAGCTTCGTGGAACAAACGTCTGTTCTGCTCAGTGCTAAAGAGCTTCGTCGCGGTCGTTTGGTGAGACACTTTTCCTGACAAAGTAAAACAGAAGCCTTCCAAAAGGCTGCCCCGTGTGAGGATCGAACTCACGGCCTTCAGATTATGAGACTGACGCGCTACCTACTGCGCTAACGAGGCGGCGAGCCGACCCGGGTGGGGGCTCCACCTCGTACATACTGTGAAAAATAAAACAAAAAAACAACGCAGACAGACTGAGGGCTAAGCAATGTGCAAGGCAGGGGGGGATCTCTCTAAAGGACAGGTCTGTTGACCTCTGAAACTTTGGGTGGAGCAAAAAGCCACACAAGAGCCCCACGTCAAGCTCTTCCAAGAGCAGCCTTTTTTTTCTTTTTTTTGCTACGGTCTGTTGCTATACTCGACACCTTTTAAAATACCTTGCGGCTTAACTGGAAAGACGCTACGACAACCCCTTGGCCGGGGTCCTTGGGAAAAAGGGATCCGGCGACGCAGAGGGACGGCCTCCTCGCCCGAACAGGGACTTGAACCCTGGACCCTCAGATTAAAAGTCTGATGCTCTACCGACTGAGCTATCCGGGCTCCAGGGGCCAGCGCCCGCGGCTGTCATTTGCTCCCGCGTCCTATACGAAGCCAGAGGCGAAGCGCCTGTCTCGGGGGCGGGGGAGCACGTGTTTGTTTTCCATTCTTGTTAGGGGATACGAGAAAGGGGCCCAAAGTTGCAAGAGTACCCAGTTGTTGGCAGGAAGAGGGGATGTCGAAGTTGGATCACGGATTTGGAAAAGGGAAGCGTCTAATCATGCCTGGCATTTGATGGTGCTTACCTTGGCGTTGTCCTTTCTTTTCCTTCTAGCTCTCTTGGACGCAAGATTCTGCAGGACGAGCTTTCCTGAAATACCACTCATCTCCTTCTTAAGGGGATTAGCGTGTACAGGAAAAGCAGCCTGCGGCAAACTCTGCAAGGTGCCCCGGGAGACGGATTTGATCCAGAGACCCAAGGGTCACTCTGTTAAGCCCACAGTGCTCAACTCCACCAGCGGAGGTGTGGCTTGCTAGGGGGAGGGGGCTAACCAAATGTGTGCTTCAGACCAGCGCCGTGGCCGGGGCCATCAGACAGGTGCGGCGGCTGCTGCCGAAATAGCTCAGTTGGGAGAGCGTT
Organism: Xenopus petersii; assembly: GCA_038501925.1. Taxonomy (NCBI): domain Eukaryota; kingdom Metazoa; phylum Chordata; class Amphibia; order Anura; family Pipidae; genus Xenopus; species Xenopus petersii. Next base: position 37,402 of record JBCGBM010000545.1, read on the forward strand.
AGACTGAAGATCTAAAGGTCCCTGGTTCGATCCCGGGTTTCGGTACGTGGAGCCGCTGCTTCAGGGCCCTGGGTTATTTTTAACGAGCCTGGAGGAAAGCGAATCAGCTGCAAGCAAGGACCTGATTTAAGCGATCTGTCAAGGGGCAATATGAAAGATTGGCCCCCTGCTCTCGCTTAGTAGGCCTCTGCCTGCTTGAGAAAATACCTCCCCAGTCGCTGCCCTTTGGGAATGACCTGGCCACAGAAGACTTCCGAAAACGAAAAACCATACTTGTAACGCATCCCCAGAGACGTGGCCGTGCCGTGAAAAGAATTGAAAAGAACAAACAAAAAAAAAGACAACAATACAAACAAACTGCCACCCGTCTCTCCCCTGCGTCACCGGCAGGGGGATTAGCTCAAATGGTAGAGCGCTCGCTTAGCATGCGAGAGGTAGCGGGATCGATGCCCGCATCCTCCATCGGAGCATGCCTTTTCATTCCAGGGCCCGCAGCGTTTCCCGGGCAAGTCAACGGACACATGGAAAGCGTCTCCCTGGGGTCCCATATGGTCTAGCGGTTAGGATTCCTGGTTTTCCCCCAGGCGGCCCGGGTTCGACTCCCGGTATGGGAAGCGCGGCTTTTGCCACTACAACTGGTTTGCGAGCCGTTTTGAGCGATCCATCGACGGCGCCTTTCTGTAAGTGATGTCTGCCGTGGTTGCCCCGTCCACGCCGGCCATTGTTGCGCTGAAAGACCACGGGCGGCTATGGGAGACCTGGAAGAGCAGGGATCAGGGCTGCGTGCCATTGCCCGTTCAGCGCATCCTCCATTTGAGACAGCCGCCGTGGCAGATCACGCAACTGCCGCGGCTGGTGGTGTAGCGGCAGGCATAGCTCTTACGAAGGTAATCTGAGCTCCGCGTTCATGCCTTGAAAAGAGCGCCTTATGGAGAAAATCTCCGTTTTCTATTTAAAAGAAAAAAAGAAACCCGAAACGGCGGCTCTGTTAACCCCCGGTTGGGGCCGGGCTGGCCCTCTTATCCGGAGGTGATAATGCCGCGGCCAAGGAGCGGCAGGCGCGCGAGGCCGGTGTGGCGTTGGTGGTATAGTGGTGAGCATAGCTGCCTTCCAAGCAGTTGACCCGGGTTCGATTCCCGGCCAACGCACAGCTGAGTGCTTCTGGCACGGGCCGAGAGCCTTTTTCAAAAACGGGTTGTCGCCGCAGTGACCCGTAGGTGTCCTCACTTTGCAGCCATGCCTGCCAATGCAGGTTACAGGGCAAAAGCGCCTCGGCCCTGTTGTTGGGATCCTTCTGGCAAGAACTATGTAGAGCTTGTCTGCATGACAGGTCGCAGAGTCTTTGCCGCGACCTGTATTGTCATAAGCAAAATTGTTATAAGCGGGCGTGGCTTGCATCGGGGGTGGGTGGTCGGGCGGGGCGGGCGGGCGGGGTGGATGGGTTAATACCAAAAAAAGGATGCTCACGAACGGCAGGCGCAAACTCCAGGGTAAAACACTCATCCTTCGAGCCGGAATCGAACCAGCGACCTAAGGATTGCTTTGGCACGCCTACAGTCCTCCGCTCTGCCAGCTGAGCTATCGAAGGCAGGAGCGGGCATTCTGGCTGGCTGGCTGGCTGGCTGGCTGCGGCCAGTGGAGCCTTGGATGGCGGCCTGGCTTTTGAGACCCCTTTAACCAGGCGCGAGGAAAGCCAATCCGCTTCAGGCAAAGACGTTAATGAACCGCGGGTCTGCTGGGGGGCTGTATGAAAGACTGGCCCTTGGCCTTGGTAAGGAGGGCTCTATCAGAGAAAATACCTCCTCAGTCGCTTTTGGAAAGGACTTGGGTAGATTTTAGGCCCTCCGTACGCGTTGACATGAAAGCGGGTAAGAAGACAGTTCCGCAGGATAAGAAAACTGTTGACTGTCGAAGCAGCTGCGGGAGCTGTTTACCAGCGAGGCGGGGCGTTGCTGGCACGGTAGCTTCGTGGAACAACGTCTGTTCTGCTCAGTGCCTAAAGAGCTTCGTCGCGGTCGTTTGGTGAGACACTTTTCCTGACAAAGTAAAACAGAAGCCTTCCAAAAGGCTGCCCCGTGTGTGGATCGAACTCCACGGCCTTCAGATTATGAGACTGACGCGCTACCTACTGCGCTAACGAGGCGGCGAGCCGACCCAGGGGGGGGCTCCACCTCGTACATACTGTGAAAAATAAAACAAAAAAACAACGCAGACAGACTGAGGGCTAAGCAATGTGCAAGGCAGGGGGGGATCTCTCTAAAGGACAGGTCTGTTGACCTCTGAAACTTTGGGTGGAGCAAAAAGCCACACAAGAGCCCCACGTCAAGCTCTTCCAAGAGCAGCCCTTTTTTTTCTTTTTTTTGCTACGGTCTGTTGCTATACTCGACACCTTTTAAAATACCTTGCGGCTTAACTGGAAAGACGCTACAACAACCCCTTTGGCCGGGGTCCTTGGGAAAAAGGGATCCGGCGACGCAGAGGGACGGCCTCCTCGCCCGAACAGGGACTTGAACCCTGGACCCTCAGATTAAAAGTCTGATGCTCTACCGACTGAGCTATCCGGGCTCCAGGGGCCTGCCGCCCGCGGCTGTCATTTGCTCCCGCGTCCTATACGAAGCCAGAGGCGAAGCGCCAGTCTCGGGGGCGGGGGAGCACGTGTTTGTTTCCATTCTTGTTAGGGGATACGAGAAAGGGGCCCAAAGTTGCAAGAGTACCCAGTTGTTGGCAGGAAGAGGGGATGTCGAAGTTGGATCACGGATTTGGAAAAGGGAAGCGTCTAATCATGCCTGGCATTTGATGGTGCTTACCGTGGCGTTGTCCTTTCTTTTCCTTCTAGCTCTCTTGGACGCAAGATTCTGCAGGACGAGCTTTCCTGAAATACCACTCATCTCCTTCTTAAGGGGATTAGCGTGTACAGGAAAAGCAGCCTGCGGCAAACTCTGCAAGGTGCCCCGGGAGACGGATTTGATCCAGAGACCCAAGGGTCACTCTGTTAAGCCCACAGTGCTCAACTCCACCAGCGGAGGTGTGGCTTGCTAGGGGGAGGGGGCTAACCAAATGTGTGGCTTCAGACCAGCGCCGTGGCCGGGCCATCAGACAGGTGCGGCGGCTGCTGCCGAAATAGCTCAGTTGGGAGAGCGTTAGACTGAAGATCTAAAGGTCCCTGGTTCGATCCCGGGTTTCGGCACGTGGAGCCGCTGCTTCAGGGCCCTGGGTTATTTTTAACGAGCCTGGAGGGAAAGCGAATCAGCTGCAAGCAAGGACCTGATTTAAGCGATCTGTCAAGGGGCAATATGAAAGATTGGCCCCCTGCTCTCGCTTAGTAGGCCTCTGCCTGCTTGAGAAAATACCTCCCCAGTCGCTGCCCTTTGGAATGACCTGGCCACAGAAGACTTCCGAAAACGAAAAACCATACTTGTAACGATCCCCAGAGACGTGGCCGTGCCGTGAAAAGAATTGAAAAGAACAAACAAAAAAAAAAGACAACAATACAAACAAACTGCCACCCGTCTCTCCCCTGCGTCACCGGCAGGGGGATTAGCTCAAATGGTTAGAGCGCTCGCTTAGCATGCGAGAGGTAGCGGGATCGATGCCCGCATCCTCCATCGGAGCATGCCTTTTCATTCCAGGGCCCGCAGCGTTTCCCGGGCAAGTCAACGGACACATGGAAAGCGTCTCCCCGGGGTCCCATATGGTCTAGCGGTTAGGATTCCTGGTTTTCACCCAGGCGGCCCGGGTTCGACTCCCGGTATGGGAAGCGCGGCTTTTGCCACTACAACTGGTTTGCGAGCCGTTTTGAGCGATCCATCGACGGCGCCTTTCTGTAAGTGATGTCTGCCGTGGTTGCCCCGTCCACGCCGGCCATTGTTGCGCTGAAAGACCACGGGCGGCTATGGGAGACCTGGAAGAGCAGGGATCAGGGCTGCGTGCCATTGCCCGTTCAGCGCATCCTCCATTTGAGACAGCCGCCGTGGCAGATCACGCAACTGCCGCGGCTGGTGGTGTAGCGGCAGGCATAGCTCTTACGAAGGTAATCTGAGCTCCGCGTTCATGCCTTGAGAGCGCCTTATGGAGAAAATCTCCGTTTTCTATTTAAAAGAAAAAAGAAACCCGAAACGGCGGCTCTGTTAACCCCCGGTTGGGGCCGGGCTGGCCCTCTTATCCGGAGGTGATAATGCCGCGGCCAAGGAGCGGCAGGCGCGCGAGGCCGGTGTGGCGTATGTGGTATAGTGGTGAGCATAGCTGCCTTCCAAGCAGTTGACCCGGGTTCGATTCCCGGCCAACGCACAGCTGAGTGCTTCTGGCACGGGCCGAGAGCCTTTTTCAAAAACGGGTTGTCGCCGCAGTGACCCGTAGGTGTCCTCACTTTGCAGCCATGCCTGCCAATGCAGTTTACAGGGCAAAAGCGCCTCGGCCCTGTTGTTGGGATCCTTCAGGCAAGAACTATGTAGAGCTTGTCTGCATGACAGGTCGCAGAGTCTTTGCCGCGACCTGTATTGTCATAAGCAAAATTGTTATAAGCGGGCGTGGCTTGCATCGGGGGTGGGTGGTCGGGCGGGCGGGCGGGGTGGATGGGTTAATACCAAAAAAAGGATGCTCACGAACGGCAGGCGCAAACTCCAGGGTAAAACACTCATCCTTCGAGCCGGAATCGAACCAGCGACCTAAGGATTGCTTTGGCACGCCTACAGTCCTCCGCTCTGCCAGCTGAGCTATCGAAGGCAGGAGCGGGCATTCTGGCTGGCTGGCTGGCTGGCTGCGGCCAGTGGAGCCTTGGATGGCGGCCTGGCTTTTGAGACCCCTTTAACCAGGCGCGAGGAAAGCCAATCCGCTTCAGGCAAAGACGTTAATGAACCGCGGGTCTGCTGGGGGGCTGTATGAAAGACTGGCCCTTGGCCTTGGTAAGGAGGGCTCTATCAGAGAAAATACCTCCTCAGTCGCTTTTGGAAAGGACTTGGGTAGATTTTAGGCCCTCCGTACGCGTTGACATGAAAGCGGGTAAGAAGACAGTTCCGCAGGATAAGAAAACTGTTGACTGTCGAAGCAGCTGCGGGAGCTGTTTACCAGCGAGGCGGGGCGTTGCTGGCACGGTAGCTTCGTGGAACAAACGTCTGTTCTGCTCAGTGCCTAAAGAGCTTCGTCGCGGTCGTTGGTGAGACACTTTTCCTGACAAAGTAAAACAGAAGCCTTCCAAAAGGCTGCCCCGTGTGAGGATCGAACTCACGGCCTTCAGATTATGAGACTGACGCGCTACCTACTGCGCTAACGAGGCGGCAAGCCGACCCAGGGGGGGGCTCCACCTCGTACATACTGTGAAAAATAAAACAAAAAAACAACGCAGACAGACTGAGGGCTAAGCAATGTGCAAGGCAGGGGGGGATCTCTCTAAAGGACAGGTCTGTTGACCTCTGAAACTTTGGGTGGAGCAAAAAGCCACACAAGAGCCCCACGTCAAGCTCTTCCAAGAGCAGCCCTTTTTTTTCTTTTTTTTGCTACGGTCTGTTGCTATACTCGACACCTTTTAAAATACCTTGCGGCTTAACTGGAAAGACGCTACAACAACCCCTTTGGCCGGGGTCCTTGGGAAAAAGGGATCCGGCGACGCAGAGGGACGGCCTCCTCGCCCGAACAGGGACTTGAACCCTGGACCCTCAGATTAAAAGTCTGATGCTCTACCGACTGAGCTATCCGGGCTCCAGGGGCCCGCGCCCCGCGGCTGTCATTTGCTCCCGCGTCCTATACGAAGCCAGAGGCGAAGCGCCAGTCTCGGGGGCGGGGGAGCACGTGTTTGTTTCCATTCTTGTTAGGGGATACGAGAAAGGGGCCCAAAGTTGCAAGAGTACCCAGTTGTTGGCAGGAAGAGGGGATGTCGAAGTTGGATCACGGATTTGGAAAAGGGAAGCGTCTAATCATGCCTGGCATTTGATGGTGCTTACCGTGGCGTTGTCCTTTCTTTTCCTTCTAGCTCTCTTGGACGCAAGATTCTGCAGGACGAGCTTTCCTGAAATACCACTCATCTCCTTCTTAAGGGGATTAGCGTGTACAGGAAAAGCAGCCTGCGGCAAACTCTGCAAGGTGCCCCGGGAGACGGATTTGATCCAGAGACCCAAGGGTCACTCTGTTAAGCCCACAGTGCTCAACTCACCAGCGGAGGTGTGGCTTGCTAGGGGGAGGGGGCTAACCAAATGTGTGGCTTCAGACCAGCGCCGTGGCCGGGCCATCAGACAGGTGCGGTGGCTGCTGCCGAAATAGCTCAGTTGGGAGAGCGTTAGACTGAAGATCTAAAGGTCCCTGGTTCGATCCCGGGTTTCGGCACGTGGAGCCGCTGCTTCAGGGCCCTGGGTTATTTTTAACGAGCCTGGAGGAAAGCGAATCAGCTGCAAGCAAGGACCTGATTTAAGCGATCTGTCAAGGGGCAATATGAAAGATTGGCCCCCTGCTCTCGCTTAGTAGGCCTCTGCCTGCTTGAGAAAATACCTCCCCAGTCGCTGCCCTTTGGGAATGACCTGGCCACAGAAGACTTCCGAAAACGAAAAACCATACTTGTAACGATCCCCAGAGACGTGGCCGTGCCGTGAAAAGAATTGAAAAGAACAAACAAAAAAAAAGACAACAATACAAACAAACTGCCACCCGTCTCTCCCCTGCGTCACCGGCAGGGGGATTAGCTCAAATGGTTAGAGCGCTCGCTTAGCATGCGAGAGGTAGCGGGATCGATGCCCGCATCCTCCATCGGAGCATGCCTTTTCATTCCAGGGCCCGCAGCGTTTCCCGGGCAAGTCAACGGACACATGGAAAGCGTCTCCCCGGGGTCCCATATGGTCTAGCGGTTAGGATTCCTGGTTTTCACCCAGGCGGCCCGGGTTCGACTCCCGGTATGGGAAGCGCGGCTTTTGCCGCTACAACTGGTTTGCGAGCCGTTTTGAGCGATCCATCGACGGCGCCTTTCTGTAAGTGATGTCTGCCGTGGTTGCCCCCGTCCACGCCGGCCATTGTTGCGCTGAAAGACCACGGGCGGCTATGGGAGACCTGGAAGAGCAGGGATCAGGGCTGCATGCCATTGCCCGTTCAGCGCATCCTCCATTTGAGACAGCCGCCGTGGCAGATCACGCAACTGCCGCGGCTGGTGGTGTAGCGGCAGGCATAGCTCTTACGAAGGTAATCTGAGCTCCGCGTTCATGCCTTGAGAGCGCCTTATGGAGAAAATCTCCGTTTTCTATTTAAAAGAAAAAAGAAACCCGAAACGGCGGCTCTGTTAACCCCCGGTTGGGGCCGGGCTGGCCCTCTTATCCGGAGGTGATAATGCCGCGGCCAAGGAGCGGCAGGCGCGCGAGGCCGGTGTGGCGTTGGTGGGTATAGTGGTGAGCATAGCTGCCTTCCAAGCTGTTGACCCGGGTTCGATTCCCGGCCAACGCACAGCTGAGTGCTTCTGGCACGGGCCGAGAGCCTTTTTCAAAAACGGGTTGTCGCCGCAGTGACCCGTAGGTGTCCTCACTTTGCAGCCATGCCTGCCAATGCAGGTTACAGGGCAAAAGCGCCTCGGCCCTGTTGTTGGGATCCTTCAGGCAAGAACTATGTAGAGCTTGTCTGCATGACAGGTCGCAGAGTCTTTGCCGCGACCTGTATTGTCATAAGCAAAATTGTTATAAGCGGGCGTGGCTTGCATCGGGGGTGGGTGGTCGGTCGGGCGGGCGGGGGTGGATGGGTTAATACCAAAAAAATGATGCTCACGAACGGCAGGCGCAAACTCCAGGGTAAAACACTCATCCTTCGAGCCGGAATCGAACCAGCGACCTAAGGATTGCTTTGGCACGCCTACAGTCCTCCGCTCTGCCAGCTGAGCTATCGAAGGCAGGAGCGGGCATTCTGGCTGGCTGGCTGGCTGGCTGGCTGCGGCCAGTGGAGCCTTGGATGGCGGCCTGGCTTTTGAGACCCCTTTAACCAGGCGCGAGGAAAGCCAATCCGCTTCAGGCAAAGACGTTAATGAACCGCGGGTCTGCTGGGGGGCTGTATGAAAGACTGGCCCTTGGCCTTGGTAAGGAGGGCTCTATCAGAGAAAATACCTCCTCAGTCGCTTTGGAAAGGACTTGGGTAGATTTTAGGCCCTCCGTACGCGTTGACATGAAAGCGGGTAAGAAGACAGTTCCGCAGGATAAGAAAACTGTTGACTGTCGAAGCAGCTGCGGGAGCTGTTTACCAGCGAGGCGGGGCGTTGCTGGCACGGTAGCTTCGTGGAACAAACGTCTGTTCTGCTCAGTGCCTAAAGAGCTTCGTCGCGGTCGTTTGGTGAGACACTTTTCCTGACAAAGTAAAACAGAAGCCTTCCAAAAGGCTGCCCCGTGTGAGGATCGAACTCACGGCCTTCAGATTATGAGACTGACGCGCTACCTACTGCGCTAACGAGGCGGCGAGCCGACCCAGGGGGGGCTCCACCTCGTACATACTGTGAAAATAAAACAAAAAAACAACGCAGACAGACTGAGGGCTAAGCAATGTGCAAGGCAGGGGGGGATCTCTCTAAAGGACAGGTCTGTTGACCTCTGAAACTTTGGGTGGAGCAAAAGCCACACAAGAGCCCCACGTCAAGCTCTTCCAAGAGCAGCCCTTTTTTTTCTTTTTTTTGCTACGGTCTGTTGCTATACTCGACACCTTTTAAAATACCTTGCGGCTTAACTGGAAAGACGCTACAACAACCCCTTTGGCCGGGGGTCCTTGGGAAAAGGGGATCCGGCGACGCAGAGGGACAGCCTCCTCGCCCGAACAGGGACTTGAACCCTGGACCCTCAGATTAAAAGTCTGATGCTCTACCGACTGAGCTATCCGGGCTCCAGGGGCCCGCGCCCGCGGCTGTCATTTGCTCCCCGCGTCCTATACGAAGCCAGAGGCGAAGCGCCAGTCTCGGGGGCGGGGGAGCACGTGTTTGTTTCCATTCTTGTTAGGGGATACGAGAAAGGGGCCCAAAGTTGCAAGAGTACCCAGTTGTTGGCAGGAAGAGGGGATGTCGAAGTTGGATCACGGATTTGGAAAAGGGAAGCGTCTAATCATGCCTGGCATTTGATGGTGCTTACCGTGGCGTTGTCCTTTCTTTTCCTTCTAGCTCTCTTGGACGCAAGATTCTGCAGGACGAGCTTTCCTGAAATACCACTCATCTCCTTCTTAAGGGGATTAGCGTGTACAGGAAAAGCAGCCTGCGGCAAACTCTGCAAGGTGCCCCGGGAGACGGATTTGATCCAGAGACCCAAGGGTCACTCTGTTAAGCCCACAGTGCTCAACTCCACCAGCGGAGGTGTGGCTTGCTAGGGGGAGGGGGCTAACCAAATGTGTGGCTTCAGACCAGCGCCGTGGCCGGGCCATCAGACAGGTGCGGCGGCTGCTGCCGAAATAGCTCAGTTGGGAGAGCGTTAAACTGAAGATCTAAAGGTCCCTGGTTCGATCCCGGGTTTCGGCACGTGGAGCCGCTGCTTCAGGGCCCTGGGTTATTTTTAACGAGCCTGGAGGAAAGCGAATCAGCTGCAAGCAAGGACCTGATTTAAGCGATCTGTCAAGGGGCAATATGAAAGATTGGCCCCCTGCTCTCGCTTAGTAGGCCTCTGCCTGCTTGAGAAAATACCTCCCCAGTCGCTGCCCTTTGGGAATGACCTGGCCACAGAAGACTTCCGAAAACGAAAAACCATACTTGTAACGATCCCCAGAGACGTGGCCGTGCCGTGAAAAGAATTGAAAAGAACAAACAAAAAAAAAGACAACAATACAAACAAACTGCCACCCGTCTCTCCCCTGCGTCATCGGCAGGGGGATTAGCTCAAATGGTAGAGCGATCGCTTAGCATGCGAGAGGTAGCGGGATCGATGCCTGCATCCTCCATCAGAGCATGCCTTTTCATTCCAGGGCCCGCAGCGTTTCCCGGGCAAGTCAACGGACACATGGAAAGCGACTCCCCGGGGTCCCATATGGTCTAGCGGTTAGGATTCCTGGTTTTCACCCAGGCGGCCCGGGTTTCGACTCCCGGTATGGGAAGCGCGGCTTTTGCCGCTACAACTGGTTTGCGAGCCGTTTTGAGCGATCCATCGACGGCGCCTTTCTGTAAGTGATGTCTGCCGTGGTTGCCCCGTCCACGCCGGCCATTGTTGCGCTGAAAGACCACGGGCGGCTATGGGAGACCTGGAAGAGCAGGGATCAGGGCTGCGTGCCATTGCCCGTTCAGCGCATCCTCCATTTGAGACAGCCGCCGTGGCAGATCACGCAACTGCCGCGGCTGGTGGTGTAGCGGCAGGCATAGCTCTTACGAAGGTAATCTGAGCTCCGCGTTCATGCCTTGAGAGCGCCTTATGGAGAAAATCTCCGTTTTCTATTTAAAAGAAAAAAGAAACCCGAAACGGCGGCTCTGTTAACCCCCGGTTGGGGCCGGGCTGGCCTCTTATCCGGAGGTGATAATGCCGCGGCCAAGGAGCGGCAGGCGCGCGAGGCCGGTGTGGCGTTGGTGGTATAGTGGTGAGCATAGCTGCCTTCCAAGCAGTTGACCCGGGTTCGATTCCCGGCCAACGCACAGCTGAGTGCTTCTGGCACGGGCCGAGAGCCCTTTTTCAAAAACGGGTTGTCGCCGCAGTGACCCGTAGGTGTCCTCACTTTGCAGCCATGCCTGCCAATGCAGGTTACAGGGCAAAAGCGCCTCGGCCCTGTTGTTGGGATCCTTCAGACAAGAACTATGTAGAGCTTGTCTGCATGACAGGTCGCAGAGTCTTTGCCGCGACCTGTATTGTCATAAGCAAAATTGTTATAAGCGGGCGTGGCTTGCATCGGGGGTGGGTGGTCGGGCGGGCGGGCGGGGGTGATGGGTTAATACAAAAAAGGATGCTCACGAACGGCAGGCGCAAACTCCAGGGTAAAACACTCATCCTTCGAGCCGGAATCGAACCAGCGACCTAAGGATTGCTTTGGCACGCCTACAGTCCTCCGCTCTGCCAGCTGAGCTATCGAAGGCAGGAGCGGGCATTCTGGCTGGCTGGCTGCTGGCTGGCTGCGGCCAGTGGAGCCTTGGATGGCGGCCTGGCTTTTGAGACCCCTTTAACCAGGCGCGAGGAAAGCCAATCCGCTTCAGGCAAAGACGTTAATGAACCGCGGGTCTGCTGGGGGGCTGTATGAAAGACTGGCCCTTGGCCTTGGTAAGGAGGGCTCTATCAGAGAAAATACCTCCTCAGTCGCTTTTGGAAAGGACTTGGGTAGATTTTAGGCCCTCCGTACGCGTTGACATGAAAGCGGGTAAGAAGACAGTTCCGCAGGATAAGAAAACTGTTGACTGTCGAAGCAGCTGCGGGAGCTGTTTACCCCCCAGCGAGGCGGGGCGTTGCTGGCACGGTAGCTTCGTGGAACAAACGTCTGTTCTGCTCAGTGCCTAAAGAGCTTTGTCGCGGTCGTTTGGTGAGACACTTTTCCTGACAAAGTAAAACAGAAGCCTTCCAAAAGGCTGCCCCGTGTGAGGATCGAACTCACGGCCTTCAGATTATGAGACTGACGCGCTACCTACTGCGCTAACGAGGCGGCGAGCCGACCCAGGGGGGGGCTCCACCTCGTACATACTGTGAAAAATAAAACAAAAAAACAACGCAGACAGACTGAGGGCTAAGCAATGTGCAAGGCAGGGGGGGATCTCTCTAAAGGACAGGTCTGTTGACCTCTGAAACTTTGGGTGGAGCAAAAAGCCACACAAGAGCCCCACGTCAAGCTCTTCCAAGAGCAGCCCTTTTTTTTCTTTTTTTTGCTACGGTCTGTTGCTATACTCGACACCTTTTAAAATACCTTGCGGCTTAACTGGAAAGACGCTACAACAACCCCTTGGCCGGGGTCCTTGGGAAAAAGGGATCCGGCGACGCAGAGGGACGGCCTCCTCGCCCGAACAGGGACTTGAACCCTGGACCCTCAGATTAAAAGTCTGATGCTCTACCGACTGAGCTATCCGGGCTCCAGGGGCCTGCGCCCGCGGCTGTCATTTGCTCCCGCGTCCTATACGAAGCCGAGGCGAAGCGCCAGTCTCGGGGGCGGGGGAGCACGTGTTTGTTTCCATTCTTGTTAGGGGATACGAGAAAGGGGCCCAAAGTTGCAAGAGTACCCAGTTGTTGGCAGGAAGAGGGGATGTCGAAGTTGGATCACGGATTTGGAAAAGGGAAGCGTCTAATCATGCCTGGCATTTGATGGTGCTTACCGTGGCGTTGTCCTTTCTTTTCCTTCTAGCTCTCTTGGACGCAAGATTCTGCAGGACGAGCTTTCCTGAAATACCACTCATCTCCTTCTTAAGGGGATTAGCGTGTACAGGAAAAGCAGCCTGTGGCAAACTCTGCAAGGTGCCCCGGGAGACGGATTTGATCCAGAGACCCAAGGGTCACTCTGTTAAGCCCACAGTGCTCAACTCCACCAGCGGAGGTGTGGCTTGCTAGGGGGAGGGGGCTAACCAAATGTGTGGCTTCAGACCAGCGCCGTGGCCGGGCCATCAGACAGGTGCGGCGGCTGCTGCCGAAATAGCTCAGTTGGGAGAGCGTTAGACTGAAGATCTAAAGGTCCCTGGTTCGATCCCGGGTTTCGGCACGTGGAGCCGCTGCTTCAGGGCCCTGGGTTATTTTTAACGAGCCTGGAGGAAAGCGAATCAGCTGCAAGCAAGGACCTGATTTAAGCGATCTGTCAAGGGGCAATATGAAAGATTGGCCCCCTGCTCTCGCTTAGTAGGCCTCTGCCTGCTTGAGAAAATACCTCCCCAGTCGCTGCCCTTTGGGAATGACCTGGCCACAGAAGACTTCCGAAAACGGAAAACCATACTTGTAACGATCCCCAGAGACGTGGCCGTGCCGTGAAAAGAATTGAAAAGAACAAACAAAAAAAAAGACAACAATACAAACAAACTGCCACCCGTCTCTCCCCTGCGTCACCGGCAGGGGGATTAGCTCAAATGGTAGAGCGCTCGCTTAGCATGCGAGAGGTAGCGGGATCGATGCCCGCATCCTCCATCGGAGCATGCCTTTTCATTCCAGGGCCCGCAGCGTTTCCCGGGCAAGTCAACGGACACATGGAAAGCGTCTCCCCGGGGTCCCATATGGTCTAGCGGTTAGGATTCCTGGTTTTCACCCAGGCGGCCCGGGTTCGACTCCTGGTATGGGAAGCGCGGCTTTTGCCGCTACAACTGGTTTGCGAGCCGTTTTGAGCGATCCATCGACGGCGCTTTTCTGTAAGTGATGTCTGCCGTGGTTGCCCCGACCACGCCGGCCATTGTTGCGCTGAAAGACCACGGGCGGCTATGGGAGACCTGGAAGAGCAGGGATCAGGGCTGCGTGCCATTGCCCGTTCAGCGCATCCTCCATTTGAGACAGCCGCCGTGGCAGATCACGCAACTGCCGCGGCTGGTGGTGTAGCGGCAGGCATAGCTCTTACGAAGGTAATCTGAGCTCCGCGTTCATGCCTTGAGAGCGCCTTATGGAGAAAATCTCCGTTTTCTATTTAAAAGAAAAAAGAAACCCGAAACGGCGGCTCTGTTAACCCCCGGTTGGGGCCGGGCTGGCCCTCTTATCCGGAGGTGATAATGCCGCGGCCAAGGAGCGGCAGGCGCGCGAGGCCGGTGTGGCGTTGGTGGTATAGTGGTGAGCATAGCTGCCTTCCAAGCAGTTGACCCGGGTTCGATTCCCGGCCAACGCACAGCTGAGTGCTTCTGGCACGGGCCGAAAGCCTTTTTCAAAAACGGGTTGTCGCCGCAGTGACCCGTAGGTGTCCTCACTTTGCAGCCATGCCTGCCAATGCAGGTTACAGGGCAAAAGCGCCTCGGCCCTGTTGTTGGGATCCTTCAGGCAAGAACTATGTAGAGCTTGTCTGCATGACAGGTCGCAGAGTCTTTGCCGCGACCTGTATTGTCATAAGCAAAATTGTTATAAGCGGGCGTGGCTTGCATCGGGGGTGGGTGGGTGGTCGGGCGGGCGGGCGGGGTGGATGGGTTAATACCAAAAAAAGGATGCTCACGAACGGCAGGCGCAAACTCCAGGGTAAAACACTCATCCTTCGAGCCGGAATCGAACCAGCGACCTAAGGATTGCTTTGGCACGCCTACAGTCCTCCGCTTTGCCAGCTGAGCTATCGAAGGCAGGAGCGGGCGTTTTGGCTGGCTGGCTGGCTGCGGCCAGTGGAGCCTTGGATGGCGGCCTGGCTTTTGAGACCCCTTTAACCAGGCGCGAGGAAAGCCAATCCGCTTCAGGCAAAGACGTTAATGAACCGCGGGTCTGCTGGGGGGCTGTATGAAAGACTGGCCCTTGGCCTTGGTAAGGAGGGCTCTATCAGAGAAAATACCTCCTCAGTCGCTTTTGGAAAGGACTTGGGTAGATTTTAGGCCCTCCGTACGCGTTGACATGAAAGCGGGTAAGAAGACAGTTCCGCAGGATAAGAAAACTGTTGACTGTCGAAGCAGCTGCGGGAGCTGTTTACCAGCGAGGCGGGGCGTTGCTGGCACGGTAGCTTCGTGGAACAAACGTCTGTTCTGCTCAGTGCCTAAAGAGCTTTGTCGCGGTGGTTTGGTGAGACACTTTTCCTGACAAAGTAAAACAGAAGCCTTCCAAAAGGCTGCCCCGTGTGAGGATCGAACTCACGGCCTTCAGATTATGAGACTGACGCGCTACCTACTGCGCTAACGAGGCGGCGAGCCGACCCAGGGGGGGGCTCCACCTCGTACATACTGTGAAAAATAAAACAAAAAAACAACGCAGACAGACTGAGGGCTAAGCAATGTGCAAGGCAGGGGGGGATCTCTCTAAAGGACAGGTCTGTTGACCTCTGAAACTTTGGGTGGAGCAAAAAGCCACACAAGAGCCCCACGTCAAGCTCTTCCAAGAGCAGCCCTTTTTTTTCTTTTTTTTGCTACGGTCTGTTGCTATACTCGACACCTTTTAAAATACCTTGCGGCTTAACTGGAAAGACGCTACAACAACCCCTTTGGCCGGGGTCCTTGGGAAAAAGGGATCCGGCGACGCAGAGGGACGGCCTCCTCGCCCGAACAGGGACTTGAACCCTGGACCCTCAGATTAAAAGTCTGATGCTCTACCGACTGAGCTATCCGGGCTCCAGGGGCCCGCGCCCGCGGCTGTCATTTGCTCCCGCGTCCTATACGAAGCCAGAGGCGAAGCGCCAGTCTCGGGGGCGGGGGAGCACGTGTTTGTTTCCATTCTTGTTAGGGGATACGAGAAAGGGGCCCAAAGTTGCAAGAGTACCCAGTTGTTGGCAGGAAGAGGGGATGTCGAAGTTGGATCACGGATTTGGAAAAGGGAAGCGTCTAATCATGCCTGGCATTTGATGGTGCTTACCGTGGCGTTGTCCTTTCTTTTCCTTCTAGCTCTCTTGGACGCAAGATTCTGCAGGACGAGCTTTCCTGAAATACCACTCATCTCCTTCTTAAGGGGATTAGCGTGTACAGGAAAAGCAGCCTGCGGCAAACTCTGCAAGGTGCCCCGGGAGACGGATTTGATCCAGAGACCCAAGGGTCACTCTGTTAAGCCCACAGTGCTCAACTCCACCAGCGGAGGTGTGGCTTGCTAGGGGGAGGGGGCTAACCAAATGTGTGGCTTCAGACCAGCGCCGTGGCCGGGCCATCAGACAGGTGCGGCGGCTGCTGCCGAAATAGCTCAGTTGGGAGAGCGTTAGACTGAAGATCTAAAGGTCCCTGGTTCGATCCCGGGTTTCGGCACGTGGAGCCGCTGCTTCAGGGCCCTGGGTTATTTTTAACGAGCCTGGAGGAAAGCGAATCAGCTGCAAGCAAGGACCTGATTTAAGCGATCTGTCAAGGGGCAATATGAAAGATTGGCCCCCTGCTCTCGCTTAGTAGGCCTCTGCCTGCTTGAGAAAATACCTCCCCAGTCGCTGCCCTTTGGGAATGACCTGGCCACAGAAGACTTCCGAAAACGAAAAACCATACTTGTAACGATCCCCAGAGACGTGGCCGTGCCGTGAAAAGAATTGAAAAGAACAAACAAAAAAAAAGACAACAATACAAACAAACTGCCACCCGTCTCTCCCCTGCGTCACCGGCAGGGGGATTAGCTCAAATGGTAGAGCGCTCGCTTAGCATGCGAGAGGTAGCGGGATCGATGCCCGCATCCTCCATCGGAGCATGCCTTTTCATTCCAGGGCCCGCAGCGTTTCCCGGGCAAGTCAACGGACACATGGAAAGCGCCTCCCCGGGGTCCCATATGGTCTAGCGGTTAGGATTCCTGGTTTTCACCCAGGCGGCGACTCCCGGTATGGGAAGCG
Source organism: Xenopus petersii (assembly GCA_038501925.1). Lineage (NCBI taxonomy): Eukaryota > Metazoa > Chordata > Amphibia > Anura > Pipidae > Xenopus > Xenopus petersii. The sequence continues at coordinate 53,671 of JBCGBM010000545.1, forward strand.
CGGCTTTTGCCGCTACAACTGGTTTGCGAGCCGTTTTGAGCGATCCATCGACGGCGCCTTTCTGTAAGTGATGTCTGCCGTGGTTGCCCCGTCCACGCCGGCCATTGTTGCGCTGAAAGACCACGGGCGGCTATGGGAGACCTGGAAGAGCAGGGATCAGGGCTGCGTGCCATTGCCCGTTCAGCGCATCCTCCATTTGAGACAGCCGCCGTGGCAGATCACACAACTGCCGCGGCTGGTGGTGTAGCGGCAGGCATAGCTCTTACGAAGGTAATCTGAGCTCCGCGTTCATGCCTTGAGAGCGCCTTATGGAGAAAATCTCCATTTTCTATTTAAAAGAAAAAAGAAACCCGAAACGGCGGCTCTGTTAACCCCCGGTTGGGGCCGGGCTGGCCCTCTTATCCGGAGGTGATAATGCCGCGGCCAAGGAGCGGCAGGCGCGCGAGGCCGGTGTGGCGTTGGTGGTATAGTGGTGAGCATAGCTGCCTTCCAAGCAGTTGACCCGGGTTCGATTCCCGGCCAACCCACAGCTGAGTGCTTCTGGCACGGGCCGAGAGCCTTTTTCAAAAACGGGTTGTCGCCGCAGTGACCCGTAGGTGTCCTCACTTTGCAGCCATGCCTGCCAATGCAGGTTACAGGGCAAAAGCGCCTCGGCCCTGTTGTTGGGATCCTTCTGGCAAGAACTATGTAGAGCTTGTCTGCATGACAGGTCGCAGAGTCTTTGCCGCGACCTGTATTGTCATAAGCAAAATTGTTATAAGCGGGCGTGGCTTGCATCGGGGGTGGGTGGTCGGGCGGGCGGGCGGGGTGGATGGGTTAATACCAAAAAAAGGATGCTCACGAACGGCAGGCGCAAACTCCAGGGTAAAACACTCATCCTTCGAGCCGGAATCGAACCAGCGACCTAAGGATTGCTTTGGCACGCCTACAGTCCTCCGCTCTGCCAGCTGAGCTATCGAAGGCAGGAGCGGGCATTCTGGCTGGCTGGCTGGCTGGCTGGCTGGCTGGCTGGCTGCGGCCAGTGGAGCCTTGGATGGCGGCCTGGCTTTTGAGACCCCTTTAACCAGGCGCGAGGAAAGCCAATCCGCTTCAGGCAAAGACGTTAATGAACCGCGGGTCTGCTGGGGGGCTGTATGAAAGACTGGCCCTTGGCCTTGGTAAGGAGGGCTCTATCAGAGAAAATACCTCCTCAGTCGCTTTTGGAAAGGACTTGGGTAGATTTTAGGCCCTCCGTACGCGTTGACATGAAAGCGGGTAAGAAGACAGTTCCGCAGGATAAGAAAACTGTTGACTGTCGAAGCAGCTGCGGGAGCTGTTTACCAGCGAGGCGGGGCGTTGCTGGCACGGTAGCTTCGTGGAACAAACGTCTGTTCTGCTCAGTGCCTAAAGAGCTTCGTCGCGGTCGTTTGGTGAGACACTTTTCCTGACAAAGTAAAACAGAAGCCTTCCAAAAGGCTGCCCCGTGTGAGGATCGAACTCACGGCCTTCAGATTATGAGACTGACGCGCTACCTACTGCGCTAACGAGGCGGCGAGCCGACCCAGGGGGGGGGCTCCACCTCGTACATACTGTGAAAAATAAAACAAAAAAACAACGCAGACAGACTGAGGGCTAAGCAATGTGCAAGGCAGGGGGGGATCTCTCTAAAGGACAGGTCTGTTGACCTCTGAAACTTTGGGTGGAGCAAAAAGCCACACAAGAGCCCCACGTCAAGCTCTTCCAAGAGCAGCCCTTTTTTTTCTTTTTTTTGCTACGGTCTGTTGCTATACTCGACACCTTTTAAAATACCTTGCGGCTTAACTGGAAAGACGCTACAACAACCCCTTTGGCCGGGGTCCTTGGGAAAAAGGGATCCGGCGACGCAGAGGGACGGCCTCCTCGCCCGAACAGGGACTTGAGCCCTGGACCCTCAGATTAAAAGTCTGATGCTCTACCGACTGAGCTATCCGGGCTCCAGGGGCCCGCGCCCGCGGCTGTCATTTGCTCCCGCGTCCTATACGAAGCCAGAGGCGAAGCGCCAGTCTCGGGGGCGGGGGAGCACGTGTTTGTTTCCATTCTTGTTAGGGGATACGAGAAAGGGGCCCAAAGTTGCAAGAGTACCCAGTTGTTGGCAGGAAGAGGGGATGTCGAAGTTGGATCACGGATTTGGAAAAGGGAAGCGTCTAATCATGCCTGGCATTTGATGGTGCTTACCGTGGCGTTGTCCTTTCTTTTCCTTCTAGCTCTCTTGGACGCAAGATTCTGCAGGACGAGCTTTCCTGAAATACCACTCATCTCCTTCTTAAGGGGATTAGCGTGTACAGGAAAAGCAGCCTGCGGCAAACTCTGCAAGGTGCCCCGGGAGACGGATTTGATCCAGAGACCCAAGGGTCACTCTGTTAAGCCCACAGTGCTCAACTCCACCAGCGGAGGTGTGGCTTGCTAGGGGGAGGGGGCTAACCAAATGTGTGGCTTCAGACCAGCGCCGTGGCCGGGCCATCAGACAGGTGCGGCGGCTGCTGCCGAAATAGCTCAGTTGGGAGAGCGTTAGACTGAAGATCTAAAGGTCCCTGGTTCGATCCCGGGTTTCGGCACGTGGAGCCGCTGCTTCAGGGCCCTGGGTTTTTTTTAACGAGCCTGGAGGAAAGCGAATCAGCTGCAAGCAAGGACCTGATTTAAGCGATCTGTCAAGGGGCAATATGAAAGATTGGCCCCCTGCTCTCGCTTAGTAGGCCTCTGCCTGCTTGAGAAAATACCTCCCCAGTCGCTGCCCTTTGGGAATGACCTGGCCACAGAAGACTTCCGAAAACGAAAAACCATACTTGTAACGATCCCCAGAGACGTGGCCGTGCCGTGAAAAGAATTGAAAAGAACAAACAAAAAAAAAGACAACAATACAAACAAACTGCCACCCGTCTCTCCCCTGCGTCACCGGCAGGGGGATTAGCTCAAATGGTAGAGCGCTCGCTTAGCATGCGAGAGGTAGCGGGATCGATGCCCGCATCCTCCATCGGAGCATGCCTTTTCATTCCAGGGCCCGCAGCGTTTCCCGGGCAAGTCAACGGACACATGGAAAGCGCCTCCCCGGGGTCCCATATGGTCTAGCGGTTAGGATTCCTGGTTTTCACCCAGGCGGCCCGGGTTCGACTCCCGGTATGGGAAGCGCGGCTTTTGCCGCTACAACTGGTTTGCGAGCCGTTTTGAGCGATCCATCGACGGCGCCTTTCTGTAAGTGATGTCTGCCGTGGTTGCCCCGTCCACGCCGGCCATTGTTGCGCTGAAAGACCACGGGCGGCTATGGGAGACCTGGAAGAGCAGGGATCAGGGCTGCGTGCCATTGCCCGTTCAGCGCATCCTCCATTTGAGACAGCCGCCGTGGCAGATCACGCAACTGCCGCGGCTGGTGGTGTAGCGGCAGGCATAGCTCTTACGAAGGTAATCTGAGCTCCGCGTTCATGCCTTGAGAGCGCCTTATGGAGAAAATCTCCGTTTTCTATTTAAAAGAAAAAAGAAACCCGAAACGGCGGCTCTGTTAACCCCCGGTTGGGGCCGGGCTGGCCCTCTTATCCGGAGGTGATAATGCCGCGGCCAAGGAGCGGCAGGCGCGCGAGGCCGATGTGGCGTTGGTGGTATAGTGGTGAGCATAGCTGCCTTCCAAGCAGTTGACCCGGGTTCGATTCCCGGCCAACGCACAGCTGAGTGCTTCTGGCACGGGCCGAGAGCCTTTTTCAAAAACGGGTTGTCGCCGCAGTGACCCGTAGGTGTCCTCACTTTGCAGCCATGCCTGCCAATGCAGGTTACAGGGCAAAAGCGCCTCGGCCCTGTTGTTGGGATCCTTCAGGCAAGAACTATGTAGAGCTTGTCTGCATGACAGGTCGCAGAGTCTTTGCCGCGACCTGTATTGTCATAAGCAAAATTGTTATAAGCGGGCGTGGCTTGCATCGGGCGTGGGTGGTCGGGCGGGCGGGCGGGGTGGATGGGTTAATACCAAAAAAAGGATGCTCACGAACGGCAGGCGCAAACTCCAGGGTAAAACACTCATCCTTTGAGCCGGAATCAAACCAGCGACCTAAGGATTGCTTTGGCACGCCTACAGTCCTCCGCTCTGCCAGCTGAGCTATCGAAGGCAGGAGCGGGCATTCTGGCTGGCTGGCTGGCTGGCTGGCTGGCTGCGGCCAGTGGAGCCTTGGATGGCGGCCTGGCTTTTGAGACCCCTTTAACCAGGCGCGAGGAAAGCCAATCCGCTTCAGGCAAAGACGTTAATGAACCGCGGGTCTGCTGGGGGGCTGTATGAAAGACTGGCCCTTGGCCTTGGTAAGGAGGGCTCTATCAGAGAAAATACCTCCTCAGTCGCTTTTGGAAAGGACTTGGGTAGATTTTAGGCCCTCCGTACGCGTTGACATGAAAGCGGGTAAGAAGACAGTTCCGCAGGATAAGAAAACTGTTGACTGTCGAAGCAGCTGCGGGAGCTGTTTACCAGCGAGGCGGGGCGTTGCTGGCACGGTAGCTTCGTGGAACAAACGTCTGTTCTGCTCAGTGCCTAAAGAGCTTCGTCGCGGTCGTTTGGTGAGACACTTTTCCTGACAAAGTAAAACAGAAGCCTTCCAAAAGGCTGCCCCGTGTGAGGATCGAACTCACGGCCTTCAGATTATGAGACTGACGCGCTACCTACTGCGCTAACGAGGCGGCGAGCCGACCCAGGGGGGGGCTCCACCTCGTACATACTGTGAAAAATAAAACAAAAAAACAACGCAGACAGACTGAGGGCTAAGCAATGTGCAAGGCAGGGGGGGATCTCTCTAAAGGACAGGTCTGTTGACCTCTGAAACTTTGGGTGGAGCAAAAAGCCACACAAGAGCCCCACGTCAAGCTCTTCCAAGAGCAGCCCTTTTTTTTCTTTTTTTTGCTACGGTCTGTTGCTATACTCGACACCTTTTAAAATACCTTGCGGCTTAACTGGAAAGACGCTACAACAACCCCTTTGGCCGGGGTCCTTGGGAAAAAGGGATCCGGCGACGCAGAGGGACGGCCTCCTCGCCCGAACAGGGACTTGAACCCTGGACCCTCAGATTAAAAGTCTGATGCTCTACCGACTGAGCTATCCGGGCTCCAAGGGCCCGCGCCCGCGGCTGTCATTTGCTCCCACGTCCTATACGAAGCCAGAGGCGAAGCGCCAGTCTCGGGGGCGGGGGAGCACGTGTTTGTTTCCATTCTTGTTAGGGGATACGAGAAAGGGGCCCAAAGTTGCAAGAGTACCCAGTTGTTGGCAGGAAGAGGGGATGTCGAAGTTGGATCACGGATTTGGAAAAGGGAAGCGTCTAATCATGCCTGGCATTTGATGGTGCTTACCGTGGCGTTGTCCTTTCTTTTCCTTCTAGCTCTCTTGGAGGCAAGATTCTGCAGGACGAGCTTTCCTGAAATACCACTCATCTCCTTCTTAAGGGGATTAGCGTGTACAGGAAAAGCAGCCTGCGGCAAACTCTGCAAGGTGCCCCGGGAGACGGATTTGATCCAGAGACCCAAGGGTCACTCTGTTAAGCCCACAGTGCTCAACTCCACCAGCGGAGGTGTGGCTTGCTAGGGGGAGGGGGCTAACCAAATGTGTGGCTTCAGACCAGCGCCGTGGCCGGGCCATCAGACAGGTGCGGCGGCTGCTGCCGAAATAGCTCAGTTGGGAGAGCGTTAGACTGAAGATCTAAAGGTCCCTGGTTCGATCCCGGGTTTCGGCACGTGGAGCCGCTGCTTCAGGGCCCTGGGTTATTTTTAACGAGCCTGGAGGAAAGCGAATCAGCTGCAAGCAAGGACCTGATTTAAGCGATCTGTCAAGGGGCAATATGAAAGATTGGCCCCCTGCTCTCGCTTAGTAGGCCTCTGCCTGCTTGAGAAAATACCTCCCCAGTCGCTGCCCTTTGGGAATGACCTGGCCACAGAAGACTTCCGAAAACGAAAAACCATACTTGTAACGATCCCCAGAGACGTGGCCGTGCCGTGAAAAGAATTGAAAAGAACAAACAAAAAAAAAGACAACAATACAAACAAACTGCCACCCGTCACTCCCCTGCGTCACCGGCAGGGGGATTAGCTCAAATGGTAGAGCGCTCGCTTAGCATGCGAGAGGTAGCGGGATCGATGCCCGCATCCTCCATCGGAGCATGCCTTTTCATTCCAGGGCCCGCAGCGTTTCCCGGGCAAGTCAACGGACACATGGAAAGCGCCTCCCCGGGGTCCCATATGGTCTAGCGGTTAGGATTCCTGGTTTTCACCCAGGCGGCGACTCCCGGTATGGGAAGCGCGGCTTTTGCCGCTACAACTGGTTTGCGAGCCGTTTTGAGCGATCCATCGACGGCGCCTTTCTGTAAGTGATGTCTGCCGTGGTTGCCCCGTCCACGCCGGCCATTGTTGCGCTGAAAGACCACGGGCGGCTATGGGAGACCTGGAAGAGCAGGGATCAGGGCTGCGTGCCATTGCCCGTTCAGCGCATCCTCCATTTGAGACAGCCGCCGTGGCAGATCACACAACTGCCGCGGCTGGTGGTGTAGCGGCAGGCATAGCTCTTACGAAGGTAATCTGAGCTCCGCGTTCATGCCTTGAGAGCGCCTTATGGAGAAAATCTCCGTTTTCTATTTAAAAGAAAAAAGAAACCCGAAACGGCGGCTCTGTTAACCCCCGGTTGGGGCCGGGCTGGCCCTCTTATCCGGAGGTGATAATGCCGCGGCCAAGGAGCGGCAGGCGCGCGAGGCCGGTGTGGCGTTGGTGGTATAGTGGTGAGCATAGCTGCCTTCCAAGCAGTTGACCCGGGTTCGATTCCCGGCCAACGCACAGCTGAGTGCTTCTGGCACGGGCCGAGAGCCTTTTTCAAAAATGGGTTGTCGCCGCAGTGACCCGTAGGTGTCCTCACTTTGCAGCCATGCCTGCCAATGCAGGTTACAGGGCAAAAGCGCCTCGGCCCTGTTGTTGGGATCCTTCTGGCAAGAACTATGTAGAGCTTGTCTGCATGACAGGTCGCAGAGTCTTTGCCGCGACCTGTATTGTCATAAGCAAAATTGTTATAAGCGGGCGTGGCTTGCATCGGGGGTGGGTGGTCGGGCGGGCGGGCGGGGTGGATGGGTTAATACCAAAAAAAGGATGCTCACGAACGGCAGGCGCAAACTCCAGGGTAAAACACTCATCCTTCGAGCCGGAATCGAACCAGCGACCTAAGGATTGCTTTGGCATGCCTACAGTCCTCCGCTCTGCCAGCTGAGCTATCGAAGGCAGGAGCGGGCATTCTGGCTGGCTGGCTGGCTGGCTGGCTGGCTGGCTGGCTGGCTGCGGCCAGTGGAGCCTTGGATGGCGGCCTGGCTTTTGAGACCCCTTTAACCAGGCGCGAGGAAAGCCAATCCGCTTCAGGCAAAGACGTTAATGAACCGCGGGTCTGCTGGGGGGCTGTATGAAAGACTGGCCCTTGGCCTTGGTAAGGAGGGCTCTATCAGAGAAAATACCTCCTCAGTCGCTTTTGGAAAGGACTTGGGTAGATTTTAGGCCCTCCGTACGCGTTGACATGAAAGCGGGTAAGAAGACAGTTCCGCAGGATAAGAAAACTGTTGACTGTCGAAGCAGCTGCGGGAGCTGTTTACCAGCGAGGCGGGGCGTTGCTGGCACGGTAGCTTCGTGGAACAAACGTCTGTTCTGCTCAGTGCCTAAAGAGCTTCGTCGCGGTCGTTTGGTGAGACACTTTTCCTGACAAAGTAAAACAGAAGCCTTCCAAAAGGCTGCCCCGTGTGAGGATCGAACTCACGGCCTTCAGATTATGAGACTGACGCGCTACCTACTGCGCTAACGAGGCGGCGAGCCGACCCAGGGGGGGGGCTCCACCTCGTACATACTGTGAAAAATAAAACAAAAAAACAACGCAGACAGACTGAGGGCTAAGCAATGTGCAAGGCAGGGGGGGATCTCTCTAAAGGACAGGTCTGTTGACCTCTGAAACTTTGGGTGGAGCAAAAAGCCACACAAGAGCCCCACGTCAAGCTCTTCCAAGAGCAGCCCTTTTTTTTCTTTTTTTTGCTACGGTCTGTTGCTATACTCGACACCTTTTAAAATACCTTGCGGCTTAACTGGAAAGACGCTACAACAACCCCTTTGGCCGGGGTCCTTGGGAAAAAGGGATCCGGCGACGCAGAGGGACGGCCTCCTCGCCCGAACAGGGACTTGAGCCCTGGACCCTCAGATTAAAAGTCTGATGCTCTACCGACTGAGCTATCCGGGCTCCAGGGGCCCGCGCCCGCGGCTGTCATTTGCTCCCGCGTCCTATACGAAGCCAGAGGCGAAGCGCCAGTCTCGGGGGCGGGGGAGCACGTGTTTGTTTCCATTCTTGTTAGGGGATACGAGAAAGGGGCCCAAAGTTGCAAGAGTACCCAGTTGTTGGCAGGAAGAGGGGATGTCGAAGTTGGATCACGGATTTGGAAAAGGGAAGCGTCTAATCATGCCTGGCATTTGATGGTGCTTACCGTGGCGTTGTCCTTTCTTTTCCTTCTAGCTCTCTTGGACGCAAGATTCTGCAGGACGAGCTTTCCTGAAATACCACTCATCTCCTTCTTAAGGGGATTAGCGTGTACAGGAAAAGCAGCCTGCGGCAAACTCTGCAAGGTGCCCCGGGAGACGGATTTGATCCAGAGACCCAAGGGTCACTCTGTTAAGCCCACAGTGCTCAACTCCACCAGCGGAGGTGTGGCTTGCTAGGGGGAGGGGGCTAACCAAATGTGTGGCTTCAGACCAGCGCCGTGGCCGGGCCATCAGACAGGTGCGGCGGCTGCTGCCGAAATAGCTCAGTTGGGAGAGCGTTAGACTGAAGATCTAAAGGTCCCTGGTTCGATCCCGGGTTTCGGCACGTGGAGCCGCTGCTTCAGGGCCCTGGGTTTTTTTTAACGAGCCTGGAGGAAAGCGAATCAGCTGCAAGCAAGGACCTGATTTAAGCGATCTGTCAAGGGGCAATATGAAAGATTGGCCCCCTGCTCTCGCTTAGTAGGCCTCTGCCTGCTTGAGAAAATACCTCCCCAGTCGCTGCCCTTTGGGAATGACCTGGCCACAGAAGACTTCCGAAAACGAAAAACCATACTTGTAACGATCCCCAGAGACGTGGCCGTGCCGTGAAAAGAATTGAAAAGAACAAACAAAAAAAAAGACAACAATACAAACAAACTGCCACCCGTCTCTCCCCTGCGTCACCGGCAGGGGGATTAGCTCAAATGGTAGAGCGCTCGCTTAGCATGCGAGAGGTAGCGGGATCGATGCCCGCATCCTCCATCGGAGCATGCCTTTTCATTCCAGGGCCCGCAGCGTTTCCCGGGCAAGTCAACGGACACATGGAAAGCGCCTCCCCGGGGTCCCATATGGTCTAGCGGTTAGGATTCCTGGTTTTCACCCAGGCGGCCCGGGTTCGACTCCCGGTATGGGAAGCGCGGCTTTTGCCGCTACAACTGGTTTGCGAGCCGTTTTGAGCGATCCATCGACGGCGCCTTTCTGTAAGTGATGTCTGCCGTGGTTGCCCCGTCCACGCCGGCCATTGTTGCGCTGAAAGACCACGGGCGGCTATGGGAGACCTGGAAGAGCAGGGATCAGGGCTGCGTGCCATTGCCCGTTCAGCGCATCCTCCATTTGAGACAGCCGCCGTGGCAGATCACGCAACTGCCGCGGCTGGTGGTGTAGCGGCAGGCATAGCTCTTACGAAGGTAATCTGAGCTCCGCGTTCATGCCTTGAGAGCGCCTTATGGAGAAAATCTCCGTTTTCTATTTAAAAGAAAAAAGAAACCCGAAACGGCGGCTCTGTTAACCCCCGGTTGGGGCCGGGCTGGCCCTCTTATCCGGAGGTGATAATGCCGCGGCCAAGGAGCGGCAGGCGCGCGAGGCCGATGTGGCGTTGGTGGTATAGTGGTGAGCATAGCTGCCTTCCAAGCAGTTGACCCGGGTTCGATTCCCGGCCAACGCACAGCTGAGTGCTTCTGGCACGGGCCGAGAGCCTTTTTCAAAAACGGGTTGTCGCCGCAGTGACCCGTAGGTGTCCTCACTTTGCAGCCATGCCTGCCAATGCAGGTTACAGGGCAAAAGCGCCTCGGCCCTGTTGTTGGGATCCTTCAGGCAAGAACTATGTAGAGCTTGTCTGCATGACAGGTCGCAGAGTCTTTGCCGCGACCTGTATTGTCATAAGCAAAATTGTTATAAGCGGGCGTGGCTTGCATCGGGCGTGGGTGGTCGGGCGGGCGGGCGGGGTGGATGGGTTAATACCAAAAAAAGGATGCTCACGAACGGCAGGCGCAAACTCCAGGGTAAAACACTCATCCTTTGAGCCGGAATCAAACCAGCGACCTAAGGATTGCTTTGGCACGCCTACAGTCCTCCGCTCTGCCAGCTGAGCTATCGAAGGCAGGAGCGGGCATTCTGGCTGGCTGGCTGGCTGGCTGGCTGGCTGCGGCCAGTGGAGCCTTGGATGGCGGCCTGGCTTTTGAGACCCCTTTAACCAGGCGCGAGGAAAGCCAATCCGCTTCAGGCAAAGACGTTAATGAACCGCGGGTCTGCTGGGGGGCTGTATGAAAGACTGGCCCTTGGCCTTGGTAAGGAGGGCTCTATCAGAGAAAATACCTCCTCAGTCGCTTTTGGAAAGGACTTGGGTAGATTTTAGGCCCTCCGTACGCGTTGACATGAAAGCGGGTAAGAAGACAGTTCCGCAGGATAAGAAAACTGTTGACTGTCGAAGCAGCTGCGGGAGCTGTTTACCAGCGAGGCGGGGCGTTGCTGGCACGGTAGCTTCGTGGAACAAACGTCTGTTCTGCTCAGTGCCTAAAGAGCTTCGTCGCGGTCGTTTGGTGAGACACTTTTCCTGACAAAGTAAAACAGAAGCCTTCCAAAAGGCTGCCCCGTGTGAGGATCGAACTCACGGCCTTCAGATTATGAGACTGACGCGCTACCTACTGCGCTAACGAGGCGGCGAGCCGACCCAGGGGGGGGCTCCACCTCGTACATACTGTGAAAAATAAAACAAAAAAACAACGCAGACAGACTGAGGGCTAAGCAATGTGCAAGGCAGGGGGGGATCTCTCTAAAGGACAGGTCTGTTGACCTCTGAAACTTTGGGTGGAGCAAAAAGCCACACAAGAGCCCCACGTCAAGCTCTTCCAAGAGCAGCCCTTTTTTTTCTTTTTTTTGCTACGGTCTGTTGCTATACTCGACACCTTTTAAAATACCTTGCGGCTTAACTGGAAAGACGCTACAACAACCCCTTTGGCCGGGGTCCTTGGGAAAAAGGGATCCGGCGACGCAGAGGGACGGCCTCCTCGCCCGAACAGGGACTTGAACCCTGGACCCTCAGATTAAAAGTCTGATGCTCTACCGACTGAGCTATCCGGGCTCCAAGGGCCCGCGCCCGCGGCTGTCATTTGCTCCCACGTCCTATACGAAGCCAGAGGCGAAGCGCCAGTCTCGGGGGCGGGGGAGCACGTGTTTGTTTCCATTCTTGTTAGGGGATACGAGAAAGGGGCCCAAAGTTGCAAGAGTACCCAGTTGTTGGCAGGAAGAGGGGATGTCGAAGTTGGATCACGGATTTGGAAAAGGGAAGCGTCTAATCATGCCTGGCATTTGATGGTGCTTACCGTGGCGTTGTCCTTTCTTTTCCTTCTAGCTCTCTTGGAGGCAAGATTCTGCAGGACGAGCTTTCCTGAAATACCACTCATCTCCTTCTTAAGGGGATTAGCGTGTACAGGAAAAGCAGCCTGCGGCAAACTCTGCAAGGTGCCCCGGGAGACGGATTTGATCCAGAGACCCAAGGGTCACTCTGTTAAGCCCACAGTGCTCAACTCCACCAGCGGAGGTGTGGCTTGCTAGGGGGAGGGGGCTAACCAAATGTGTGGCTTCAGACCAGCGCCGTGGCCGGGCCATCAGACAGGTGCGGCGGCTGCTGCCGAAATAGCTCAGTTGGGAGAGCGTTAGACTGAAGATCTAAAGGTCCCTGGTTCGATCCCGGGTTTCGGCACGTGGAGCCGCTGCTTCAGGGCCCTGGGTTATTTTTAACGAGCCTGGAGGAAAGCGAATCAGCTGCAAGCAAGGACCTGATTTAAGCGATCTGTCAAGGGGCAATATGAAAGATTGGCCCCCTGCTCTCGCTTAGTAGGCCTCTGCCTGCTTGAGAAAATACCTCCCCAGTCGCTGCCCTTTGGGAATGACCTGGCCACAGAAGACTTCCGAAAACGAAAAACCATACTTGTAACGATCCCCAGAGACGTGGCCGTGCCGTGAAAAGAATTGAAAAGAACAAACAAAAAAAAAGACAACAATACAAACAAACTGCCACCCGTCACTCCCCTGCGTCACCGGCAGGGGGATTAGCTCAAATGGTAGAGCGCTCGCTTAGCATGCGAGAGGTAGCGGGATCGATGCCCGCATCCTCCATCGGAGCATGCCTTTTCATTCCAGGGCCCGCAGCGTTTCCCGGGCAAGTCAACGGACACATGGAAAGCGCCTCCCCGGGGTCCCATATGGTCTAGCGGTTAGGATTCCTGGTTTTCACCCAGGCGGCGACTCCCGGTATGGGAAGCGCGGCTTTTGCCGCTACAACTGGTTTGCGAGCCGTTTTGAGCGATCCATCGACGGCGCCTTTCTGTAAGTGATGTCTGCCGTGGTTGCCCCGTCCACGCCGGCCATTGTTGCGCTGAAAGACCACGGGCGGCTATGGGAGACCTGGAAGAGCAGGGATCAGGGCTGCGTGCCATTGCCCGTTCAGCGCATCCTCCATTTGAGACAGCCGCCGTGGCAGATCACACAACTGCCGCGGCTGGTGGTGTAGCGGCAGGCATAGCTCTTACGAAGGTAATCTGAGCTCCGCGTTCATGCCTTGAGAGCGCCTTATGGAGAAAATCTCCGTTTTCTATTTAAAAGAAAAAAGAAACCCGAAACGGCGGCTCTGTTAACCCCCGGTTGGGGCCGGGCTGGCCCTCTTATCCGGAGGTGATAATGCCGCGGCCAAGGAGCGGCAGGCGCGCGAGGCCGGTGTGGCGTTGGTGGTATAGTGGTGAGCATAGCTGCCTTCCAAGCAGTTGACCCGGGTTCGATTCCCGGCCAACGCACAGCTGAGTGCTTCTGGCACGGGCCGAGAGCCTTTTTCAAAAATGGGTTGTCGCCGCAGTGACCCGTAGGTGTCCTCACTTTGCAGCCATGCCTGCCAATGCAGGTTACAGGGCAAAAGCGCCTCGGCCCTGTTGTTGGGATCCTTCTGGCAAGAACTATGTAGAGCTTGTCTGCATGACAGGTCGCAGAGTCTTTGCCGCGACCTGTATTGTCATAAGCAAAATTGTTATAAGCGGGCGTGGCTTGCATCGGGGGTGGGTGGTCGGGCGGGCGGGCGGGGTGGATGGGTTAATACCAAAAAAAGGATGCTCACGAACGGCAGGCGCAAACTCCAGGGTAAAACACTCATCCTTCGAGCCGGAATCGAACCAGCGACCTAAGGATTGCTTTGGCATGCCTACAGTCCTCCGCTCTGCCAGCTGAGCTATCGAAGGCAGGAGCGGGCATTCTGGCTGGCTGGCTGGCTGGCTGGCTGGCTGGCTGGCTGGCTGCGGCCAGTGGAGCCTTGGATGGCGGCCTGGCTTTTGAGACCCCTTTAACCAGGCGCGAGGAAAGCCAATCCGCTTCAGGCAAAGACGTTAATGAACCGCGGGTCTGCTGGGGGGCTGTATGAAAGACTGGCCCTTGGCCTTGGTAAGGAGGGCTCTATCAGAGAAAATACCTCCTCAGTCGCTTTTGGAAAGGACTTGGGTAGATTTTAGGCCCTCCGTACGCGTTGACATGAAAGCGGGTAAGAAGACAGTTCCGCAGGATAAGAAAACTGTTGACTGTCGAAGCAGCTGCGGGAGCTGTTTACCAGCGAGGCGGGGCGTTGCTGGCACGGTAGCTTCGTGGAACAAACGTCTGTTCTGCTCAGTGCCTAAAGAGCTTCGTCGCGGTCGTTTGGTGAGACACTTTTCCTGACAAAGTAAAACAGAAGCCTTCCAAAAGGCTGCCCCGTGTGAGGATCGAACTCACGGCCTTCAGATTATGAGACTGACGCGCTACCTAATGCGCTAACGAGGCGGCGAGCCGACCCAGGGGGGGGCTCCACCTCGTACATACTGTGAAAAATAAAACAAAAAAACAACGCAGACAGACTGAGGGCTAAGCAATGTGCAAGGCAGGGGGGGGATCTCTCTAAAGGACAGGTCTGTTGACCTCTGAAACTTTGGGTGGAGCAAAAAGCCACACAAGAGCCCCACGTCAAGCTCTTCCAAGAGCAGCCCTTTTTTTTCTTTTTTTTGCTACGGTCTGTTGCTATACTCGACACCTTTTAAAATACCTTGCGGCTTAACTGGAAAGACGCTACAACAACCCCTTTGGCCGGGGTCCTTGGGAAAAAGGGATCCGGCGACGCAGAGGGACGGCCTCCTCGCCCGAACAGGGACTTGAACCCTGGACCCTCAGATTAAAAGTCTGATGCTCTACCGACTGAGCTATCCGGGCTCCAGGGGCCCGCGCCCGCGGCTGTCATTTGCTCCCGCGTCCTATACGAAGCCAGAGGCGAAGCGCCAGTCTCGGGGGCGGGGGAGCACGTGTTTGTTTCCATTCTTGTTAGGGGATACGAGAAAGGGGCCCAAAGTTGCAAGAGTACCCAGTTGTTGGCAGGAAGAGGGGATGTCGAAGTTGGATCACGGATTTGGAAAAGGGAAGCGTCTAATCATGCCTGGCATTTGATGGTGCTTACCGTGGCGTTGTCCTTTCTTTTCCTTCTAGCTCTCTTGGACGCAAGATTCTGCAGGACGGGCTTTCCTGAAATACCACTCATCTCCTTCTTAAGGGGATTAGCGTGTACAGGAAAAGCAGCCTGCGGCAAACTCTGCAAGGTGCCCCGGGAGACGGATTTGATCCAGAGACCCAAGGGTCACTCTGTTAAGCCCACAGTGCTCAACTCCACCAGCGGAGGTGTGGCTTGCTAGGGGGAGGGGGCTAACCAAATGTGTGGCTTCAGACCAGCGCCGTGGCCGGGCCATCAGACAGGTGCGGCGGCTGCTGCCGAAATAGCTCAGTTGGGAGAGCGTTAGACTGAAGATCTAAAGGTCCTTGGTTCGATCCCGGGTTTTGGCACGTGGAGCCGCTGCTTCAGGGCCCTGGGTTTTTTTTAACGAGCCTGGAGGAAAGGCTGCAAGCAAGGACCTGATTTAAGCGATCTGTCAAGGGGCAATATGAAAGATTGGCCCCCTGCTCTCGCTTAGTAGGCCTCTGCCTGCTTGAGAAAATACCTCCCCAGTCGCTGCCCTTTGGGAATGACCTGGCCACAGAAGACTTCCGAAAACGAAAAACCATACTTGTAACGATCCCCAGAGACGTGGCCGTGCCGTGAAAAGAATTGAAAAGAACAAACAAAAAAAAAGACAACAATACAAACAAACTGCCACCCGTCTCTCCCCTGCGTCACCGGCAGGGGGATTAGCTCAAATGGTAGAGCGCTCGCTTAGCATGCGAGAGGTAGCGGGATCGATGCCCGCATCCTCCATCGGAGCATGCCTTTTCATTC
Organism: Xenopus petersii; assembly: GCA_038501925.1. Taxonomy (NCBI): domain Eukaryota; kingdom Metazoa; phylum Chordata; class Amphibia; order Anura; family Pipidae; genus Xenopus; species Xenopus petersii. The sequence continues at coordinate 69,224 of JBCGBM010000545.1, forward strand.
CAGGGCCCGCAGCGTTTCCCGGGCAAGTCAACGGACACATGGAAAGCGCCTCCCCGGGGTCCCATATGGTCTAGCGGTTAGGATTCCTGGTTTTCACCCAGGCGGCCCGGGTTCGACTCCCGGTATGGGAAGTGCGGCTTTTGCCGCTACAACTGGTTTGCGAGCCGTTTTGAGCGATCCATCGACGGCGCCTTTCTGTAAGTGATGTCTGCCGTGGTTGCCCCGTCCACGCCGGCCATTGTTGCGCTGAAAGACCACGGGCGGCTATGGGAGACCTGGAAGAGCAGGGATCAGGGCTGCGTGCCATTGCCCGTTCAGCGCATCCTCCATTTGAGACAGCCGCCGTGGCAGATCACGCAACTGCCGCGGCTGGTGGTGTAGCGGCAGGCATAGCTCTTACGAAGGTAATCTGAGCTCCGCGTTCATGCCTTGAGAGCGCCTTATGGAGAAAATCTCCGTTTTCTATTTAAAAGAAAAAAGAAACCCGAAACGGCGGCTCTGTTAACCCCCGGTTGGGGCCGGGCTGGCCCTCTTATCCGGAGGTGATAATGCCGCGGCCAAGGAGCGGCAGGCGCGCGAGGCCGGTGTGGCGTATGTGGTATAGTGGTGAGCATAGCTGCCTTCCAAGCAGTTGACCCGGGTTCGATTCCCGGCCAACGCACAGCTGAGTGCTTCTGGCACGGGCCGAGAGCCTTTTTCAAAAATGGGTTGTCGCCGCAGTGACCCGTAGGTGTCCTCACTTTGCAGCCATGCCTGCCAATGCAGGTTACAGGGCAAAAGCGCCTCGGCCCTGTTGTTGGGATCCTTCAGGCAAGAACTATGTAGAGCTTGTCTGCATGACAGGTCGCAGAGTCTTTGCCGCGACCTGTATTGTCATAAGCAAAATTGTTATAAGCGGGCGTGGCTTGCATCGGGGGTGGGTGGTCGGGCGGGCGGGCGGGGTGGATGGGTTAATACCAAAAAAAGGATGCTCACGAACGGCAGGCGCAAACTCCAGGGTAAAACACTCATCCTTCAAGCCGGAATCGAACCAGCGACCTAAGGATTGCTTTGGCACGCCTACAGTCCTCCGCTCTGCCAGCTGAGCTATCGAAGGCAGGAGCGGGCGTTTTGGCTGGCTGGCTGGCTGGCTGGCTGCGGCCAGTGGAGCCTTGGATGGCGGCCTGGCTTTTGAGACCCCTTTAACCAGGCGCGAGGAAAGCCAATCCGCTTCAGGCAAAGACGTTAATGAACCGCGGGTCTGCTGGGGGGCTGTATGAAAGACTGGCCCTTGGCCTTGGTAAGGAGGGCTCTATCAGAGAAAATACCTCCTCAGTCGCTTTTGGAAAGGACTTGGGTAGATTTTAGGCCCTCCGTACGCGTTGACATGAAAGCGGGTAAGAAGACAGTTCCGCAGGATAAGAAAACTGTTGACTGTCGAAGCAGCTGCGGGAGCTGTTTACCAGCGAGGCGGGGCGTTGCTGGCACGGTAGCTTCGTGGAACAAACGTCTGTTCTGCTCAGTGCCTAAAGAGCTTCGTCGCGGTCGTTTGGTGAGACACTTTTCCTGACAAAGTAAAACAGAAGCCTTCCAAAAGGCTGCCCCGTGTGAGGATCGAACTCACGGCCTTCAGATTATGAGACTGACGCGCTACCTACTGCGCTAACGAGGCGGCGAGCCGACCCAGGGGGGGGGGCTCCAACACCAAAATACTGTGAAAAATAAAACAAAAAAACAACGCAGACAGACTGAGGGCTAAGCAATGTGCAAGGCAGGGGGGGATCTCTCTAAAGGACAGGTCTGTTGACCTCTGAAACTTTGGGTGGAGCAAAAAGCCACACAAGAGCCCCACGTCAAGCTCTTCCAAGAGCAGCCCTTTTTTTTCTTTTTTTTGCTACGGTCTGTTGCTATACTCGACACCTTTTAAAATACCTTGCGGCTTAACTGGAAAGACGCTACAACAACCCCTTTGGCCGGGGTCCTTGGGAAAAAGGGATCCGGCGACGCAGAGGGACGGCCTCCTCGCCCGAACAGGGACTTGAACCCTGGACCCTCAGATTAAAAGTCTGATGCTCTACCGACTGAGCTATCCGGGCTCCAGGGGCCCGCGCCCGCGGCTGTCATTTGCTCCCGCGTCCTATACGAAGCCAGAGGCGAAGCGCCAGTCTCGGGGGCGGGGGAGCACGTGTTTGTTTCCATTCTTGTTAGGGGATACGAGAAAGGGGCCCAAAGTTGCAAGAGTACCCAGTTGTTGGCAGGAAGAGGGGATGTCGAAGTTGGATCACGGATTTGGAAAAGGGAAGCGTCTAATCATGCCTGGCATTTGATGGTGCTTACCGTGGCGTTGTCCTTTCTTTTCCTTCTAGCTCTCTTGGACGCAAGATTCTGCAGGACGAGCTTTCCTGAAATACCACTCATCTCCTTCTTAAGGGGATTAGCGTGTACAGGAAAAGCAGCCTGCGGCAAACTCTGCAAGGTGCCCCGGGAGATGGATTTGATCCAGAGACCCAAGGGTCACTCTGTTAAGCCCACAGTGCTCAACTCCACCAGCGGAGGTGTGGCTTGCTAGGGGGAGGGGGCTAACCAAATGTGTGGCTTCAGACCAGCGCCGTGGCCGGGCCATCAGACAGGTGCGGCGGCTGCTGCCGCCGAAATAGCTCAGTTGGGAGAGCGTTAGACTGAAGATCTAAAGGTCCCTGGTTCGATCCCGGGTTTCGGCACGTGGAGCCGCTGCTTCAGGGCCCTGGGTTATTTTTAACGAGCCTGGAGGAAAGCGAATCAGCTGCAAGCAAGGACCTGATTTAAGCGATCTGTCAAGGGGCAATATGAAAGATTGGCCCCCTGCTCTCGCTTAGTAGGCCTCTGCCTGCTTGAGAAAATACCTCCCCAGTCGCTGCCCTTTGGGAATGACCTGGCCACAGAAGACTTCCGAAAACGAAAAACCATACTTGTAACGATCCCCAGAGACGTGGCCGTGCCGTGAAAAGAATTGAAAAGAACAAACAAAAAAAAAGACAACAATACAAACAAACTGCCACCCGTCTCTCCCCTGCGTCACCGGCAGGGGGATTAGCTCAAATGGTAGAGCGCTCGCTTAGCGTGCGAGAGGTAGCGGGATCGATGCCCGCATCCTCCATCGGAGCATGCCTTTTCATTCCAGGGCCCGCAGCGTTTCCTGGGCAAGTCAACGGACACATGGAAAGCGCCTCCCCGGGGTCCCATATGGTCTAGCGGTTAGGATTCCTGGTTTTCACCCAGGCGGCCCGGGTTCGACTCCCGGTATGGGAAGCGCGGCTTTTGCCGCTACAACTGGTTTGCGAGCCGTTTTGAGCGATCCATCGACGGCGCCTTTCTGTAAGTGATGTCTGCCGTGGTTGCCCCGTCCACGCCGGCCATTGTTGCGCTGAAAGACCACGGGCGGCTATGGGAGACCTGGAAGAGCAGGGATCAGGGCTGCGTGCCATTGCCCGTTCAGCGCATCCTCCATTTGAGACAGCCGCCGTGGCAGATCACGCAACTGCCGCGGCTGGTGGTGTAGCGGCAGGCATAGCTCTTACGAAGGTAATCTGAGCTCCGCGTTCATGCCTTGAGAGCGCCTTATGGAGAAAATCTCCGTTTTCTATTTAAAAGAAAAAAGAAACCCGAAACGGCGGCTCTGTTAACCCCCGGTTGGGGCCGGTCTGGCCCTCTTATCCGGAGGTGATAATGCCGCGGCCAAGGAGCGGCAGGCGCGCAAGGCCGGTGTGGCGTTGGTGGTATAGTGGTGAGCATAGCTGCCTTCCAAGCAGTTGACCCGGGTTCGATTCCCGGCCAACGCACGGCTGAGTGCTTCTGGCACGGGCCGAGAGCCTTTTTCAAAAACGGGTTGTCGCCGCAGTGACCCGTAGGTGTCCTCACTTTGCAGCCATGCCTGCCAATGCAGGTTACAGGGCAAAAGCGCCTCGGCCCTGTTGTTGGGATCCTTCAGGCAAGAACTATGTAGAGCTTGTCTGCATGACAGGTCGCAGAGTCTTTGCCGCGACCTGTATTGTCATAAGCAAAATTGTTATAAGCGGGCGTGGCTTGCATCGGGGGTGGGTGGTCGGGCGGGCGGGCGGGGTGGATGGGTTAATACCAAAAAAAGGATGCTCACGAACGGCAGGCGCAAACTCCAGGGTAAAACACTCATCCTTCGAGCCGGAATCGAACCAGCGACCTAAGGATTGCTTTGGCACGCCTACAGTGCTCCGCTCTGCCAGCTGAGCTATCGAAGGCAGGAGCGGGCATTCTGGCTGGCTGGCTGGCTGGCTGGCTGGCTGCGGCCAGTGGAGCCTTGGATGGCGGCCTGGCTTTTGAGACCCCTTTAACCAGGCGCGAGGAAAGCCAATCCGCTTCAGGCAAAGACGTTAATGAACCGCGGGTCTGCTGGGGGGCTGTATGAAAGACTGGCCCTTGGCCTTGGTAAGGAGGGCTCTATCAGAGAAAATACCTCCTCAGTCGCTTTTGGAAAGGACTTGGGTAGATTTTAGGCCCTCCGTACGCGTTGACATGAAAGCGGGTAAGAAGACAGTTCCGCAGGATAAGAAAACTGTTGACTGTCGAAGCAGCTGCGGGAGCTGTTTACCAGCGAGGCGGGGCGTTGCTGGCACGGTAGCTTCGTGGAACAAACGTCTGTTCTGCTCAGTGCCTAAAGAGCTTCGTCGCGGTCGTTTGGTGAGACACTTTTCCTGACAAAGTAAAAGAGAAGCCTTCCAAAAGGCTGCCCCGTGTGAGGATCGAACTCACGGCCTTCAGATTATGAGACTGACGCGCTACCTACTGCGCTAACGAGGCGGCGAGCCGACCCAGGGGGGGGCTCCACCTCGTACATACTGTGAAAAATAAAACAAAAAAACAACGCAGACAGACTGAGGGCTAAGCAATGTGCAAGGCAGGGGGGGATCTCTCTAAAGGACAGGTCTGTTGACCTCTGAAACTTTGGGTGGAGCAAAAAGCCACACAAGAGCCCCACGTCAAGCTCTTCCAAGAGCAGCCCTTTTTTTTCTTTTTTTTGCTACGGTCTGTTGCTATACTCGACACCTTTTAAAATACCTTGCGGCTTAACTGGAAAGACGCTACAACAACCCCTTTGGCCGGGGTCCTTGGGAAAAAGGGATCCGGCGACGCAGAGGGACGGCCTCCTCGCCCGAACAGGGACTTGAACCCTGGACCCTCAGATTAAAAGTCTGATGCTCTACCGACTGAGCTATCCGGGCTCCAGGGGCCCGCGCCCGCGGCTGTCATTTGCTCCCGCGTCCTATACGAAGCCAGAGGCGAAGCGCCAGTCTCGGGGGCGGGGGAGCACCTGTTTGTTTCCATTCTTGTTAGGGGATACGAGAAAGGGGCCCAAAGTTGCAAGAGTACCCAGTTGTTGGCAGGAAGAGGGGATGTCGAAGTTGGATCACGGATTTGGAAAAGGGAAGCGTCTAATCATGCCTGGCATTTGATGGTGCTTACCGTGGCGTTGTCCTTTCTTTTCCTTCTAGCTCTCTTGGACGCAAGATTCTGCAGGACGAGCTTTCCTGAAATACCACTGATCTCCTTCTTAAGGGGATTAGCGTGTACAGGAAAAGCAGCCTGCGGCAAACTCTGCAAGGTGCCCCGGGAGACGGATTTGATCCAGAGACCCAAGGGTCACTCTGTTAAGCCCACAGTGCTCAACTCCACCAGCGGAGGTGTGGCTTGCTAGGGGGAGGGGGCTAACCAAATGTGTGGCTTCAGACCAGCGCCGTGGCCGGGCCATCAGACAGGTGCGGCGGCTGCTGCCGAAATAGCTCAGTTGGGAGAGCGTTAGACTGAAGATCTAAAGGTCCCGGGTTTCGGCACGTGGAGCCGCTGCTTCAGGGCCCTGGGTTATTTTTAACGAGCCTGGAGGAAAGCGAATCAGCTGCAAGCAAGGACCTGATTTAAGCGATCTGTCAAGGGGCAATATGAAAGATTGGCCCCCTGCTCTCGCTTAGTAGGCCTCTGCCTGCTTGAGAAAATACCTCCCCAGTCGCTGCCCTTTGGGAATGACCTGGCCACAGAAGACTTCCGAAAACGAAAAACCATACTTGTAACGATCCCCAGAGACGTGGCCGTGCCGTGAAAAGAATTGAAAAGAACAAACAAAAAAAAAGACAACAATACAAACAAACTGCCACCCGTCTCTCCCCTGCGTCACCGGCAGGGGGATTAGCTCAAATGGTAGAGCGCTCGCTTAGCATGCGAGAGGTAGCGGGATCGATGCCCGCATCCTCCATCGGAGCATGCCTTTTCATTCCAGGGCCCGCAGCGTTTCCCGGGCAAGTCAACGGACACATGGAAAGCGCCTCCCCGGGGTCCCATATGGTCTAGCGGTTAGGATTCCTGGTTTTCACCCAGGCGGCCCGGGTTCGACTCCCGGTATGGGAAGCGCGGCTTTTGCCGCTACAACTGGTTTGCGAGCCGTTTTGAGCGATCCATCGACGGCGCCTTTCTGTAAGTGATGTCTGCCGTGGTTGCCCCGTCCACGCCGGCCATTGTTGCGCTGAAAGACCACGGGCGGCTATGGGAGACCTGGAAGAGCAGGGATCAGGGCTGCGTGCCATTGCCCGTTCAGCGCATCCTCCATTTGAGACAGCCGCCGTGGCAGATCACGCAACTGCCGCGGCTGGTGGTGTAGCGGCAGGCATAGCTCTTACGAAGGTAATCTGAGCTCCGCGTTCATGCCTTGAGAGCGCCTTATGGAGAAAATCTCCGTTTTCTATTTAAAAGAAAAAAGAAACCCGAAACGGCGGCTCTGTTAACCCCCGGTTGGGGCCGGGCTGGCCCTCTTATCCGGAGGTGATAATGCCGCGGCCAAGGAGCGGCAGGCGCGCGAGGCCGGTGTGGCGTTGGTGGTATAGTGGTGAGCATAGCTGCCTTCCAAGCAGTTGACCCGGGTTCGATTCCCAGCCAACGCACAGCTGAGTGCTTCTGGCACGGGCCGAGAGCCTTTTTCAAAAACGGGTTGTCGCCGCAGTGACCCGTAGGTGTCCTCACTTTGCAGCCATGCCTGCCAATGCAGGTTACAGGGCAAAAGCGCCTCGGCCCTGTTGTTGGGATCCTTCAGGCAAGAACTATGTAGAGCTTGTCTGCATGACAGGTTGCAGAGTCTTTGCCGCGACCTGTATTGTCATAAGCAAAATTGTTATAAGCGGGCGTGGCTTGCATCGGGGGTGGGTGGTCGGACGGGCGGGCGGGGTGGATGGGTTAATACCAAAAAAAGGATGCTCACGAACGGCAGGCGCAAACTCCAGGGTAAAACACTCATCCTTCGAGCCGGAATCGAACCAGCGACCTAAGGATTGCTTTGGCACGCCTACAGTCCTCCGCTCTGCCAGCTGAGCTATCGAAGGCAGGAGCGGGCATTCTGGCTGGCTGGCTGGCTGGCTGGCTGGCTGGCTGGCTGGCTGGCTGGCTGGCTGGCTGGCTGCGGCCAGTGGAGCCTTGGATGGCGGCCTGGCTTTTGAGACCCCTTTAACCAGGCGCGAGGAAAGCCAATCCGCTTCAGGCAAAGACGTTAATGAACCGCGGGTCTGCTGGGGGGCTGTATGAAAGACTGGCCCTTGGCCTTGGTAAGGAGGGCTCTATCAGAGAAAATACCTCCTCAGTCACTTTTGGAAAGGACTTGGGTAGATTTTAGGCCCTCCGTACGCGTTGACATGAAAGCGGGTAAGAAGACAGTTCCGCAGGATAAGAAAACTGTTGACTGTCGAAGCAGCTGCGGGAGCTGTTTACCAGCGAGGCGGGGCGTTGCTGGCACGGTAGCTTCGTGGAACAAACGTCTGTTCTGCTCAGTGCCTAAAGAGCTTCGTCGCGGTCGTTTGGTGAGACACTTTTCCGGACAAAGTAAAACAGAAGCCTTCCAAAAGGCTGCCCCGTGTGAGGATCGAACTCACGGCCTTCAGATTATGAGACTGACGCGCTACCTACTGCGCTAACGAGGCGGCGAGCCGACCCAGGGGGGGCTCCACCTCGTACATACTGTGAAAAATAAAACAAAAAAACAACGCAGACAGACTGAGGGCTAAGCAATGTGCAAGGCAGGGGGGGATCTCTCTAAAGGACAGGTCTGTTGACCTCTGAAACTTTGGGTGGAGCAAAAAGCCACACAAGAGCCCCACGTCAAGCTCTTCCAAGAGCAGCCCTTTTTTTTCTTTTTTTTGCTACGGTCTGTTGCTATACTCGACACCTTTTAAAATACCTTGCGGCTTAACTGGAAAGACGCTACAACAACCCCTTTGGCCGGGGTCCTTGGGAAAAAGGGATCCGGCGACGCAGAGGGACGGCCTCCTCGCCCGAACAGGGACTTGAACCCTGGACCCTCAGATTAAAAGTCTGATGCTCTACCGACTGAGCTATCCGGGCTCCAGGGGCCACGCCCGCGGCTGTCATTTGCTCCCGCGTCCTATACGAAGCCAGAGGCGAAGCGCCAGTCTCGGGGGCGGGGGAGCACGTGTTTGTTTCCATTCTTGTTAGGGGATACGAGAAAGGGGCCCAAAGTTGCAAGAGTACCCAGTTGTTGGCAGGAAGAGGGGATGTCGAAGTTGGATCACGGATTTGGAAAAGGGAAGCGTCTAATCATGCCTGGCATTTGATGGTGCTTACTAGTGATGGGCGAATCTGTCGCGTTTCGCTTCGCCGAATAATTCGCGAATTTCCAGCGAAATTCGCGAAACGGCGAAAAATTCGCGAAACGAGTCGCGCGGCCCGATTTTGTCGCGCGTCAAAATATTTTGTCGCGGACGCAAGTATGTGTTATAACGCGCGATGTTATTTTTGACGCGCAGTGCAATTTGATGAAGCCCATCTTCTATGGGTGTTTTGTTTGTATAACCTTTTTTCATCTTTGGGCCTACAAATAAAAATTTTCCCCTTAGTTTCAAGCTTTGTAGTCTGTGATGATAAATGAACATGGTATCTTTTGCTTTGTGTCTGAATGTGCTGAATTGGATTGGACTCCATGGGAAGACCAATACACATGCGTGTTTCACTTAGTATACTGCTACACACATGCCCTGCATTGTTAGAGGACTCCTATCTTGAAAAAATGGCTCCCATTTTGCAAGTTTCTTAAACTTTTAACGTTTGTGGATTTTTTCACATTACCTCTGGTCAACTGGTAATGGTATCTACTACTACTCTATATCTCTGTTTAACCAAAAAGTACCATCTGTACTTCAAATATCCAATAGTAGATTACTAACACAAGTACAACTAATAAATCTGAACAGTTAGTATCTGGATGCTTTGTATCTCAGATAAAAATGAATAAACCATATGTTTATGTGAATGAACCTTATATTTACATCATGTAATTGTAATGATTCTGAAATACTATGTAATGTAATTTTAATGACTCCGATTAAGAATAGTCATCGTTGTGTTATTAGAATCCAAACAATTCCAAGTACCATGTGAGTATTAGTTTAGTCAAATGAAAAATGAACTCAAAATATAGAGATATAAAAATTTTTTTTAATTCACAACATATAGCACAACTGGTGCTGTAACAAATAATAAATAAATTAAAGTGGAGGAGGAGGAGGAGGAGTAACAACCCTCTGGAGGTTGTCAACAATGTCCCTAACCTCTCCCAGCTCCTGCCGCATGGCATTTACTTGATGAACTAGGGTGACCAGGAGCTCAGTCTGGTCGTAGTAGGCATGCTCTGTCTGAGTGCCTACACTGAGCCCCTGGTCGTCTGCTGGTGGTGCCGCCTGGTGAGGTGGTGGTGCCGCCTGGTGAGGTGGTGGTGCCACCTGGTGAGGTGGTGGTGCCGCCTGGTGAGGTGGTCGTGCCGCCTGGTGAGGTGGTGCCACCTGGTGAGGTGGTGGTGCCGCCTGGTGAGGTGGTGGAGGCGGTGCTGCCTCATCAGGTACAGGCGGTGCTGCCTGGTCAGGTGGTGGTGGTGCTGGTACTTCCCCATCATCATCATCATCAGGATCATCTTGGATCCACTCAGCTGGCAATGAATAAATTTCAGTTTGAGTAACACACCAATTGCATTTGTACAGTATACATTATACAGGATAAGGTGTCATGTTGTAACTACAGGAAAATTAACTTTATTGTAGTTAAGAAGGGAAACCTATTTATTACGTTTAAATAAATCTACCTTTATGTGAAGTAAAATTCTTATTAGCCTTGTCACAGGCCTAAACAAATACACATTTGCTCCAAAATACCAAAATAAATAGGAATCAAGTGCAGGGCAAGATTTACATAGTAGGCATCCCTAGGCCCACTGCCATTCGTCGCCCCTGTCCCCTCCCCTTTATTCGGGAAAATTTTTATCATCTGGACAGGAGCAATGGGGATTGCTGCATGGGAAACTATTGTATCTCCTGTGCATCCCCAGTGTTTCTGAACCAATATGGGTGTGGTTGGACAGCATGCCGCCACCCTAAAATCTTCCAGCCCTAGGCCCGGGCCTTGGTGACCTTTCCACAGATCCGAGCCTGATCAAGTGGCTTTATTGTAGTTAAGAAGGGAAACCTATTTATTACGTTTAAATAAATCTACCTTTAAGTGAAGTAAAATTCTTATTAGCCTTGTCACAGGCCTAAACAATTACACATTTGCTCCAAAATACCAAAATAAATGGGAATCAAGTGGCTTTATTGTAGTTAAGAAGGGAAACTCATGTATTGCATTTAAATAAATCTATTATAATCTGTTTAAATAATCTCCATTTGACAGCTCATTTACTTGTTATTTAACTTGTCTGCAATTATGTCAGTCAGTCAAAGTCAACTGTTCCAATCCTAATTACAGTATTCACTTAAATACATTTTTGCTGTAAAATAGCAAATCATTATAAGATGTTTTCTTTTTTAATAACTCTACCTTCCACTTCCACGCGCAGCTCATCAACAAATGCGCTGTGGCGTCTTTTGAGATCGCTCCAGATCCTCTGGAGCTCCCTCAGACTTAAGCGCAGGCGGTACTCCCTCCGCAGCCTGCGCCTCAGCCGTTCCATTATGCTCCTCCGGAGCGCCTGGATTCCTCTCACTCCAGGAGGGATATTGTCGTATCCCTCCTGGTGCAGGTACCTGACAAAGTACCGCAGCTGGTCTCGGTTCATCATGCCAGGTCCTGCCATTTTCAAACTGCACTCCTAAAAATGTAAGCACGGGCGGGGCTATTTATAGTGGCGACGCCCATTTTTGACGCGCGCATGACGCGCGTCACATGACGCGCGTCACATGACGCGTGCGCGCACACGACGCGCGTCACATGACGCACGCGCGCGCATGCGCAAACACATTTTTGATATGGCGCGCGACGAACCTCGTCGCGCGGCGACGAACCTCGTCGCGCGGCGACGAATATCGTCGCGACGGCGACGAACCTCGTCGCAACGGCGACGAACCTCGTCGCGACGGCGACGAAATTGATAAATTGACTACTGTAACACTCAAATACATTGATTTTTTAAAATAAATTATGATATTAAGTCACACTATATTTGGCAATTAGGCACTATTAGAAGTAACATTATTCCCCTAGCAATCATACATTGATTTAAATAAGAGACTGGAATATGAATAGGAGAGGCCTAAATGTAAAAAAGTAGCAATGACTAACAATACATTTGTAGCCTGACATAGTATTTGCTTTTTAGTTGGGGTAAACTCATTGACCCACATTTAAAAGCTGCAAAGAGTCTGAACTTAGAAGAAAAAGGCAAATAAGTAAAACCAAATTAAAAGTTGCTTAGAATTTGCCATACTATTGCATACTAAAAGTTACCTTAAAGGTGAACCACCCCTTTAAGGGCTTTGCACTGGATCTATGAATACGTTGTGTAAAGTGTTTGGAAACAAAGGATGGCGTGTGTTCTCTTTGAAGGTTATGGACAGCAAACTGGGACAAGACTGCTTGTGAAGTTGAAAGTTGCAAAATAGCAGATGCAGCTGAAAGTGGGATGTAAGATGGACATCATCTAGGAATGAAATTCCTTTTTCCATTAAGCAAACTGTGTTGTCTCGTTTATTTAACTCAAGGACAAAAGCATTCATAGAGGACAAATTCAATCTAAATTATTACTTACAGCATGAATTTAAGTAGAGTTTATGGCTATGTTTGTGTCACCCAGGGTTGCCAGGTTGGTTGGTTTCCAGTCAAATTTACTGGGCTGATGTTTGGGGCCTGTTTGGGCCTCTGTGTAATTTGAATGCAAGGGCCTATTTTGACTCCCAGACCAGACATGGCTTTGGGACTACCATTAAAACATTTCCCTTACTTTTGTACACAGTGATGAATGTATATATGTCATGTTTTGCTTTGGAATCAATGGGAAGAGCAATTCACACCTATGTTCCACTCAGTTACTGCTACACACACATGCCCTCCCTGTATACATTTTTTAGAGCACTCCTATCATTTCAAAAGAAAGAATAATGACTGAGGCAAAGGACTTTTGGCCGCAGTCGTTTCAGGGGTAATAATAGTGTGAATACATTTGACAACCAAGCAGCAAGCATTGTTGTAATCAATTGTATTAGAGCCAGAAGAATTAAATGAGGCAGGCCTCAACCCCCAGAAGAAATTAGCCAAACAATGGGGCTGTATTCGAAGAAACATTTTTATAAGCCATGATAGGCCTCAACCCCCAGAAAAAATTAGCCAACAATGTGGCAGTATTCGAAGAAACATTTTTAGAAGCCATGATAGGCCTCAACCCCCAGAAGAAATTAGCCAACTTAGCGGCAAAATTACAAGCAACCTATTTAGAAACCATGTTAGGCCTCAACCCCCAGAAGAAATTAGCCAAACAATGTGGCAGCATTCGAAGAAACATTTTTAGAAGCCATGATAGGCCTCAACCCCCAGAAAAAATTAGCCAACAATGTGGCAGTATTCGAAGAAACATTTTTAGAAGCCATGATAGGCCTCAACCCCCAGAAGAAATTAGCCAACTTAGCGGCAAAATTACAAGCAACCTATTTAGAAACCATGTTAGGCCTCAACCCCCAGAAGAAATTAGCCAAACAATATGGCAGTATTCGAAGAAACATTTTTAGAGGCCATGATAGGCCTCGACCCCCAGAAGAAATCAGCCAACAATATGGCAGTATTCGAAGAAATATTTTTAGAAGCCATGATAGGCCTCAACCACCAGAAGACATTAGCCAACTTAGCGGCAAAATTACAAGCAACCTATTTAGAAACCATGTTAGGCCTCAACCCCCAGAAGAAATTAGCCAAACAATGTGGCAGTATTCGAAGAAACATTTTTAGAAGCCATGATAGGCCTCAACCCCCAGAAAAAATTTAGCCAACAATATGGCAGTATTCGAAGAAACATTTTTAGAAGCCATGATAGGCCTCAACCCCCAGAAGAAATTAGCCAAACAATGTGGCAGCATTCGAAGAAACATTTTTAGAAGCCATGATAGGCCTCAACCCCCAGAAAAAATTAGCCAACAATGTGGCAGTATTCGAAGAAACATTTTTAGAAGCCATGATAGGCCTCAACCCCCAGAAGAAATTAGCCAACTTAGCGGCAAAATTACAAGCAACCTATTTAGAAACCATTTTAGGCCTCAACCCCCAGAAGAAATTAGCCAAACAATGTGGCAGTATTCGAAGAAACATTTTTAGAAGCCATGATAGGCCTCAACCCCCAGAAAAAATTAGCCAACAATGTGGCAGTATTCGAAGAAACATTTTTAGAAGCCATGATAGGCCTCAACCCCCAGAAGAAATTAGCCAACTTAGCGGCAAAATTACAAGCAACCTATTTAGAAACCATGTTAGGCCTCAACCCCCAGAAGAAATTAGCCAAACAATATGGCAGTATTCGAAGAAACATTTTTAGAGGCCATGATAGGCCTCGACCCCCAGAAGAAATCAGCCAACAATATGGCAGTATTCGAAGAAATATTTTTAGAAGCCATGATAGGCCTCAACCACCAGAAGACATTAGCCAACTTAGCGGCAAAATTACAAGCAACCTATTTAGAAACCATGTTAGGCCTCAACCCCCAGAAGAAATTAGCCAAACAATGTGGCAGTATTCGAAGAAACATTTTTAGAAGCCATGATAGGCCTCAACCCCCAGAAAAAATTTAGCCAACAATATGGCAGTATTCGAAGAAACATTTTTAGAAGCCATGATAGGCCTCAACCCCCAGAAGAAATTAGCCAAACAATGTGGCAGCATTCGAAGAAACATTTTTAGAAGCCATGATAGGCCTCAACCCCCAGAAAAAATTAGCCAACAATGTGGCAGTATTCGAAGAAACATTTTTAGAAGCCATGTTAGGCCTCAACCAGAAGAAATTAGCCAACTTAGCGGCAAAATTATAAGCAACATATTTAGAAGCCATGTTAGGCCTCAACCAGAAGAAATTAGCCAACAATGTGGCAGTATTCGAAGAAACATATTTAGAGGCCATGTTAGGCCTCAACTACTAAAAAAATTTGCCGACAATGCAGCAGTAGTATCTACGATAGCAGTAGGAGCTTTGATAGGCCCCCACCATAAAAAAATTGCCGACAATGCAGCACAGCAGCAGTACTACTAGGGCTAGTAGCAGGCTACAGCAGCAGCAGCAGCAGCAGCAAGGGCAGCAGGTGCAGACAGATGGGGAATGGGCAATACTACTGAGGAGAAGAGTATGGGCAGCAATGGAGAGAGGAGGATAAATCTGTGGAGGAGAAGGAGGAGAGGAGGCTAGTCTCTGCTGTCTGCAATGGGCACTTGGATATCCCCGCTTATCCATGCCTCATTCATTTTAATGAATGTCAGCTTATCCACGCTGCCAGTGGATAGCCGTGTCCGCTTCTCAGTGACCACCCCACCTGCGGCACTGAAGACACGCTCTGACAGGACACTGGCAGGGGGGCAAGCCAGCACCTCCAGAGCGTACTGTGCCAGTTCTGGCCACTGGTCGAGCCTCGAGACCCAATAATGCATGGGGTCATCGTCAGGGCGAATGGCATCCTGCACGCTGACTGACCCCATGTAGTCAGCCACCATATGCTCCACCCGCTGCTGGTGGTGGCTTTGGGTGCTGACTGGGCCTGCTGCTGGCCGTTGAGGCTCGAAAAAGCTCTTCCACACACCCATGAGATCTCTGCCCTTGCTGCTGCTGCTGCTGCTGCTAGGCCCCTGTCTCTGCTGGGTGTGTGGAGTAGTGGAGGCCTGAGAAGTGTCAGACTGGGGGAAGGCCTCCACTAATTTTGAGCACAGAGCCTTCCTCAATTGACCCATCCTCCTCTCTCTCTGGCTGGGTACAAGGAACTCCCCCACCTTTCCCTTGTACCGTGGGTCAAGCAAAGTAGCCACCCAATAATCCTCCCGGTCTTTGATAGAACAGACCCGGGGATCGCTTCGGAGGCAAGTCTGCATATGGGCAGCCATGTAAAAGAGGTGCCCCCGACCAACCTCTTCTTGACTGCCCTCCAGATGCAGCAGGTCATCTGGCTCGACCTGCCCCTGCTCTGTACCCTCCCAGCCGCGGACAATAGCTGGGGTGGTTGGGTGGCATGTGCCCTGCTCCCCATGCTGCACAGGCACCCAGTCCTCCTCTCCCTCATCCTCCTCATCAGGCACCATCTCCTCCTCAGCCCCCTCTGCCTGCCTACGGGGCCTACTCTCCTCCTCCTCCTCAGGCACGTCACCCTCCTCTAGCAGCCCATCCAACGTGCGCTTGAGGAGGAACACCAGGGGTATGACATCGCTAAGACACGCATTGTCCCTGCTAACAAAGCGTGTCGCCTGCTCAAAGGGGGCAAGTACTTGGCAGAGCTGCCTCATTTGCTGCCACTGCTCTGCACTAAAGTACCCCAAATCCGCCCCCTGAGTACCCCTGGCACTGTGCTCCAGCAGGTAATTGCTGACCGCCCAGCGCTGCTCTACGAGGCGCTCCACCATGTGCAGGGTGGAATTCCAGCGCGTCGGCAGGTCACAGATGAGCCGGTGGGGTGGCAGACTATGCTGCCGCTGCATCCGTGCCAAAGACGCGCTGGCGGTGGGGGACCTGCGAAAATGGGCACATACCCTACGTACCTTCTCCAGCATGTCACCCAACCCTTGGTAGCTCTTGAGGAAGCGCTGCACCACAAGGTTGAGGACATGTGCAAAGCAAGGCATGTGGGTCAGGTGCCCTAGGCGGATGGCGGCCAGCAGGTTGCGACCGTTGTCGCAAACAATATTACCTGCTTGGAGCTGGCGGGGAGTGAACCACCGCTGCACCTGAGTCTGGAAGGCAGCCATGAGCTCAGGTGCAGTATGACTCCTCTCGCCCAGGGAGAGGAGTTGCAGCACAGCCTGACATCGCCTGTGCTGCACTGAAGCGTAGCTGAGGGGACGCTTCAGGGGTGGCTCATCCATAGTGGAGGAGGAGGAGGAAGTGGACATGTGGGGTTTGCCCTGTACCCCACGGGGAGGCACCTGTAGCCTGAGGGGAGCGCCCCGGCTTGCACCCTCCCCAGCACTCATGAGGGTGACCCAGTGCGCAGTGTAGGTTATGTACCTCCCCTGCCCATGCCTGCTGGTCCACGTGTCAGTGGTGCAGTGCACCCTGCCGCCAACAGCATGATCCAGCGACAGGGACACATTCTCAACCACATGCTGGTGGATGGCAGGGACAGCCTTCCTGGCAAAATAATGGCGGCTGGGGATCCGCCAGTTAGGGGCAGCGCAAGCCATCAGCTGTCGGAAGGGGGCTGCTTCGACTAGCTGATAGGGCAGCAGCTGCACTGCCAGAAGCTTTGCCAGGCAGCCATTAAGCCTCTGCACTTGGGGGTGGCTGGGGGAGAGAGGCGTCTTGCGGCTGAGGAACTGGGGGAGGGAAACCTGGCGGGACAGGGGCCGCATTGAGGAGGAGGAGGCTGCAGAAGAGGCTGAGCTACACAGTGGCTGCCTCCGACTGTGAGCCCCAGAATCCTCTTCACCTGCTGCAGGGTCTGGGGAGCTAGCACCTCTTCCCTGAGGAATGGGAGGAGGTGGACAGGAAGCACCACTGCCACCCGGTGCCCTGCCACTTTGGTGCTGCTCCCACGTCATCCTGTGATGACGTTTCATATGGGAACTTAAAGCTGATGTTCCCATATGTGACCCTGCCTGCCCCCTTCGAACCTTCTGCCGGCAGAGCTGGCACACTGCTATTGCCTGGTCCTCTGCCTGGCACGTGAAAAAAGCCCACACTGCTGAAGTGCGGGCCACTGCCTTGCCTGCTGTGGAGGGTTGAGGATGGTCCCCACCCGTACGCACATAGGCTTTGGACCTAGGCGCAGTGCTGCCCTGTTGCCTGCCCCCCCTAGCAGTGGTCGGTGGAGCCGGCTCTTCATCCTCATCAACAACAAACAGTTCCCCCCCTGAACTGCTGCTGTTATCCTCTGGAGCCGGCTCCCAGGGTCTGTCCCTGTCATCGTCCTCCCCCAGACCAGACCCTGCCTCATACATGGCATCAATACCCACATCCAGCATGCTGGTGTCTGACCCCACACCAGCAACTTGCTGCCCTGCCATAAGGGGACCCTGCCCAATATCCCCTATTGATGTGGGCTGTGACATGACCACCTCCTCCTCTTCATCAGACATGAATGCCCCCCCCATTCCTGCCTGATCATCAAAAAGATCCAGGGTGTCTGGGCCCAAGTCCACCTCAGGATCAAATAAGAGGGATGGGGTGTCATCCCACACTGAGCTAGCAGGTGATGCCACCTCCTGCCGCTCACTGGTGCCTGCTGCAGATGAGGTAGCCTGGGTCAGCCAGTCTACCACTGCCTCTGCCTGCTGCGACCGTATGGGTCGCGAAGCAGTGGCAAAAAAATCGGGCACAGTCCTACGTGGACCAGTTGCCCCGCTGCTGCGACCCACAGCCATCTGCTGCTGTGGCATTTGCTGCTGCTGTTGTTGCGGCTGCTGCTGCTGTTGTTGCAGCTGCTACTGCTGTTGTTGTTGCAGCTGCTGCTGTTGTTGTTGCAGCTGCTGCTGTTGTTGTTGCAGCTGCTGCTGTGATGGCAGCTGCTTTGATGGCAGCTTGTGCTGCGACTGATTTACAGTGCCCAGACTGGGCATGGCACATGGCTGTTGTGGGGTTGGATGCCCACGGCCAGCACCACGGCCTCTTCCTCGGCCACCCCTCCCTATCCCACCCTTCTTCCCACCACCACCACCACCCATCCCTAACCCACCCTTCTTCCCACCACCACCACCAATCCCCCCTCTCCCACGGCCCGTCATATTGGGCAACTAAACTTAAAAAAAAAATATATATATAAGGGGGGGGGTTGGATATTTCGGGGAAGGAAAGGAGAAAAAAATAAAACCCTCAACTAAATCCCCTCAGCAGAAGTGTGCACCCACAAGGAGTACACACACCAGCACAGACAAAGACAAAGACAGTTAGCCCTAAAAAGGGCTATTGGGTGGTGAGCAGGCAAGCAGAAGAGGGAAAACAGTAAACTGAAATCCACAACCTCCACTTGCACTGACTCAGAAAAAAAAAAAGCTCTCTACACAAACTCCACTAGCTAAATCACACACAAATCTCTCACTATCCTGCTCTCTCTACCTCTACCAGAAACGCCACGAGTAATGGCCGCCTCTGCAGCTCCTTATATAGCCAGTGGGTTGGCTCAGGGATGGCTCACATCTTATTGGCTGCTGTGGGTGATGTTTAGTTTGTCGCGCGTCTTTTTGTTTTGACGTGCATTAGCGGCGTCGCGGCTCGTCGCGCGATGAAAATTTCGACGCGCGGCGAAACGAGTCGCGAGGCGAATTTTTGCCGCAATTTCGCAAAAAATTTGCCCGCGGCGAAACGCAGAAATTCGCCGCGAATTTAACCATGGCGAATTTATTCGCCCATCCCTAGTGCTTACCGTGGCGTTGTCCTTTCTTTTCCTTCTAGCTCTCTTGGACGCAAGATTCTGCAGGACGAGCTTTCCTGAAATACCACTCATCTCCTTCTTAAGGGGATTAGCGTGTACAGGAAAAGCAGCCTGCGGCAAACTCTGCAAGGTGCCCCGGGAGACGGATTTGATCCAGAGACCCAAGGGTCACTCTGTTAAGCCCACAGTGCTCAACTCCACCAGCGGAGGTGTGGCTTGCTAGGGGGAGGGGGCTAACCAAATGTGTGGCTTCAGACCAGCGCCGTGGCCGGGCCATCAGACAGGTGCGGCGGCTGCTGCCGAAATAGCTCAGTTGGGAGAGCGTTAGACTGAAGATCTAAAGGTCCCTCGTTCGATCCCGGGTTTCGGCACGTGGAGCCGCTGCTTCAGGGCCCTGGGTTATTTTTAACGAGCCTGGAGGAAAGCGAATCAGCTGCAAGCAAGGACCTGATTTAAGCGATCTGTCAAGGGGCAATATGAAAGATTGGCCCCCTGCTCTCGCTTAGTAGGCCTCTGCCTGCTTGAGAAAATACCTCCCCAGTCGCTGCCCTTTGGGAATGACCTGGCCACAGAAGACTTCCGAAAACGAAAAACCATACTTGTAACGATCCCCAGAGACGTGGCCGTGCCGTGAAAAGAATTGAAAAGAACAAACAAAAAAAAAGACAACAATACAAACAAACTGCCACCCGTCTCTCCCCTGCGTCACCGGCAGGGGGATTAGCTCAAATGGTAGAGCGCTCGCTTAGCATGCGAGAGGTAGCGGGATCGATGCCCGCATCCTCCATCGGAGCATGCCTTTTCATTCCAGGGCCCGCAGCGTTTCCCGGGCAAGTCAACGGACACATGGAAAGCGCCTCCCCGGGGTCCCATATGGTCTAGCGGTTAGGATTCCTGGTTTTCACCCAGGCGGCCCGGGTTCGACTCCCGGTATGGGAAGCGCGGCTTTTGCCGCTACAACTGGTTTGCGAGCCGTTTTGAGCGATCCATCGACGGCGCCTTTCTGTAAGTGATGTCTGCCGTGGTTGCCCCGTCCACGCCGGCCATTGTTGCGCTGAAAGACCACGGGCGGCTATGGGAGACCTGGAAGAGCAGGGATCAGGGCTGCGTGCCATTGCCCGTTCAGCGCATCCTCCATTTGAGACAGCCGCCGTGGCAGATCACGCAACTGCCGCGGCTGGTGGTGTAGCGGCAGGCATAGCTCTTACGAAGGTAATCTGAGCTCCGCGTTCATGCCTTGAGAGCGCCTTATGGAGAAAATCTCCGTTTTCTATTTAAAAGAAAAAAGAAACCCGAAACGGCGGCTCTGTTAACCCCCGGTTGGGGCCGGGCTGGCCCTCTTATCCGGAGGTGATAATGCCGCGGCCAAGGAGCGGCAGGCGCGCGAGGCCGGTGTGGCGTTGGTGGTATAGTGGTGAGCATAGCTGCCTTCCAAGCAGTTGACCCGGGTTCGATTCCCGGCCAACGCACAGCTGAGTGCTTATGGCACGGGCCGAGAGCCTTTTTCAAAAACGGGTTGTCGCCGCAGTGACCCGTAGGTGTCCTCACTTTGCAGCCATGCCTGCCAATGCAGGTTACAGGGCAAAAGCGCCTCGGCCCTGTTGTTGGGATCCTTCAGGCAAGAACTATGTAGAGCTTGTCTGCATGACAGGTCGCAGAGTCTTTGCCGCGACCTGTATTGTCATAAGCAAAATTGTTATAAGCGGGCGTGGCTTGCATCGGGCGGGCGGGGTGGATGGGTTAATACCAAAAAAAGGATGCTCACGAACGGCAGGCGCAAACTCCAGGGTAAAACACTCATCCTTCGAGCCGGAATCAAACCAGCGACCTAAGGATTGCTTTGGCACGCCTACAGTCCTCCGCTCTGCCAGCTGAGCTATCGAAGGCAGGAGCGGGCATTCTGGCTGGCTGGCTGGCTGGCTGGCTGCGGCCAGTGGAGCCTTGGATGGCGGCCTGGCTTTTGAGACCCCTTTAACCAGGCGCGAGGAAAGCCAATCCGCTTCAGGCAAAGACGTTAATGAACCGCGGGTCTGCTGGGGGGCTGTATGAAAGACTGGCCCTTGGCCTTGGTAAGGAGGGCTCTATCAGAGAAAATACCTCCTCAGTCGCTTTTGGAAAGGACTTGGGTAGATTTTAGGCCCTCCGTACGCGTTGACATGAAAGCGGGTAAGAAGACAGTTCCGCAGGATAAGAAAACTGTTGACTGTCGAAGCAGCTGCGGGAGCTGTTTACCAGCGAGGCGGGGCGTTGCTGGCACGGTAGCTTCGTGGAACAAACGTCTGTTCTGCTCAGTGCCTAAAGAGCTTCGTCGCGGTCGTTTGGTGAGAAACTTTTCCTGACAAAGTAAAACAGAAGCCTTCCAAAAGGCTGCCCCGTGTGAGGATCGAACTCAGGGCCTTCAGATTATGAGACTGACGCGCTACCTACTGCGCTAACGAGGCTGCGAGCCGACCCAGGGGGGGGGCTCCACCTCGTACATACTGTGAAAAATAAAACAAAAAAACAACGCAGACAGACTGAGGGCTAAGCAATGTGCAAGGCAGGGGGGGATCTCTCTAAAGGACAGGTCTGTTGACCTCTGAAACTTTGGGTGGAGCAAAAAGCCACACAAGAGCCCCACGTCAAGCTCTTCCAAGAGCAGCCCTTTTTTTTCTTTTTTTTGCTACGGTCTGTTGCTATACTCGACACCTTTTAAAATACCTTGCGGCTTAACTGGAAAGACGCTACAACAACCCCTTTGGCCGGGGTCCTTGGGAAAAAGGGATCCGGCGACGCAGAGGGACGGCCTCCTCGCCCGAACAGGGACTTGAACCCTGGACCCTCAGATTAAAAGTCTGATGCCCTACCGACTGAGCTATCCGGGCTCCAGGGGCCCGCGCCCGCGCCTGTCATTTGCTCCCGCGTCCTATACGAAGCCAGAGGCGAAGCGCCAGTCTCGGGGGCGGGGGAGCACGTGTTTGTTTCCATTCTTGTTAGGGGATACGAGAAAGGGGCCCAAAGTTGCAAGAGTACCCAGTTGTTGGCAGGAAGAGGGGATGTCGAAGTTGGATCACGGATTTGGAAAAGGGAAGCGTCTAATCATGCCTGGCATTTGATGGTGCTTACCGTGGCGTTGTCCTTTCTTTTCCTTCTAGCTCTCTTGGACGCAAGATTCTGCAGGACGAGCTTTCCTGAAATACCACTCATCTCCTTCTTAAGGGGATTAGCGTGTACAGGAAAAGCAGCCTGCGGCAAACTCTGCAAGGTGCCCCGGGAGACGGATTTGATCCAGAGACCCAAGGGTCACTCTGTTAAGCCCACAGTGCTCAACTCCACCAGCGGAGGTGTGGCTTGCTAGGGGGGAGGGGGCTAACCAAATGTGTGGCTTCAGACCAGCACCGTGGCCGGGCCATCAGACAGGTGCGGCTGCTGCTGCCGAAATAGCTCAGTTGGGAGAGCGTTAGACTGAAGATCTAAAGGTCCCTGGTTCGATCCCGGGTTTCGGCACGTGGAGCCGCTGCTTCAGGGCCCTGGGTTATTTTTAACGAGCCTGGAGGAAAGCGAATCAGCTGCAAGCAAGGACCTGATTTAAGCGGCAATATGAAAGATTGGCCCCCTGCTCTCGCTTAGTAGGCCTCTGCCTGCTTGAGAAAATACCTCCCCAGTCGCTGCCCTTTGGGAATGACCTGGCCACAGAAGACTTCCGAAAACGAAACACCATACTTGTAACGATCCCCAGAGACGTGGCCGTGCCGTGAAAAGAATTGAAAAGAACAAACAAAAAAAAAGACAACAATACAAACAAACTGCCACCCGTCTCTCCCCTGCGTCACCGGCAGGGGGATTAGCTCAAATGGTAGAGCGCTCGCTTAGCATGCGAGAGGTAGCGGGATCGATGCCCGCATCCTCCATCGGAGCATGCCTTTTCATTCCAGGGCCCGCAGCGTTTCCCGGGCAAGTCAACGGACACATGGAAAGCGCCTCCACGGGGTCCCATATGGTCTAGCGGTTAGGATTCCTGGTTTTCACCCAGGCGGCCCGGGTTCGACTCCCGGTATGGGAAGCGCGGCTTTTGCCGCTACAACTGGTTTGCGAGCCGTTTTGAGCGATCCATCGACGGCGCCTTTCTGTAAGTGATGTCTGCCGTGGTTGCCCCGTCCACGCCGGCCATTGTTGCGCTGAAAGACCACGGGCGGCTATGGGAGACCTGGAAGAGCAGGGATCAGGGCTGCGTGCCATTGCCCGTTCAGCGCATCCTCCATTTGAGACAGCCGCCGTGGCAGATCACGCAACTGCCGCGGCTGGTGGTGTAGCGGCAGGCATAGCTCTTACGAAGGTAATCTGAGCTCCGCGTTCATGCCTTGAGAGCGCCTTATGGAGAAAATCTCCGTTTTCTATTTAAAAGAAAAAAGAAACCCGAAACGGCGGCTCTGTTAACCCCCGGTTGGGGCCGGGCTGGCCCTCTTATCCGGAGGTGATAATGCCGCGGCCAAGGAGCGGCAGGCGCGCGAGGCCGGTGTGGCGTTGGTGGTATAGTGGTGAGCATAGCTGCCTTCCAAGCAGTTGACCCGGGTTCGATTCCCGGCCAACGCACAGCTGAGTGCTTCTGGCACGGGCCGAGAGCCTTTTTCAAAAACGGGTTGTCGCCGCAGTGACCCGTAGGTGTCCTCACTTTGCAGCCATGCCTGCCAATGCAGGTTACAGGGCAAAAGCGCCTCGGCCCTGTTGTTGGGATCCTTCAGGCAAGAACTATGTAGAGCTTGTCTGCATGACAGGTCGCAGAGTCTTTGCCGCGACCTGTATTGTCATAAGCAAAATTGTTATAAGCGGGCGTGGCTTGCATCGGGGGTGGGTGGTCGGGCGGGCGGGCGGGGTGGATGGGTTAATACCAAAAAAAGGATGCTCACGAACGGCAGGCGCAAACTCCAGGGTAAAACACTCATCCTTCGAGCCGGAATCAAACCAGCGACCTAAGGATTGCTTTGGCACGCCTACAGTCCTCCGCTCTGCCAGCTGAGCTATCGAAGGCAGGGAGCGGGCATTCTGGCTGGCTGGCTGGCTGGCTGGCTGCGGCCAGTGGAGCCTTGGATGGCGGCCTGGCTTTTGAGACCCCTTTAACCAGGCGCGAGGAAAGCCAATCCGCTTCAGGCAAAGACGTTAATGAACCGCGGGTCTGCTGGGGGGCTGTATGAAAGACTGGCCCTTGGCCTTGGTAAAGGAGGGCTCTATCAGAGAAAATACCTCCTCAGTCGCTTTTGGAAAGGACTTGGGTAGATTTTAGGCCCTCCGTACGCGTTGACATGAAAGCGGGTAAGAAGACAGTTCCGCAGGATAAGAAAACTGTTGGACTGTCGAAGCAGCTGCGGGAGCTGTTTACCAGCGAGGCGGGGCGTTGCTGGCACGGTAGCTTCGTGGAACAAACGTCTGTTCTGCTCAGTGCCTAAAGAGCTTCGTCGCGGTCGTTTGGTGAGAAACTTTTCCTGACAAAGTAAAACAGAAGCCTTCCAAAAGGCTGCCCCGTGTGAGGATCGAACTCACGGCCTTCAGATTATGAGACTGACGCGCTACCTACTGCGCTAACGAGGCGGCGAGCCGACCCAGGGGGGGGCTCCACCTCGTACATACTGTGAAAAATAAAACAAAAAAACAACGCAGACAGACTGAGGGCTAAGCAATGTGCAAGGCAGGGGGGGATCTCTCTAAAGGACAGGTCTGTTGACCTCTGAAACTTTGGGTGGAGCAAAAAGCCACACAAGAGCCCCACGTCAAGCTCTTCCAAGAGCAGCCCTTTTTTTTCTTTTTTTTGCTACGGTCTGTTGCTATACTCGACACCTTTTAAAATACCTTGCGCTTAACTGGAAAGACGCTACAACAACCCCTTTGGCCGGGGTCCTTGGGAAAAAGGGATCCGGCGACGCAGAGGGACGGCCT
The DNA here is from genome assembly GCA_038501925.1 of Xenopus petersii. Classification (NCBI taxonomy): domain Eukaryota; kingdom Metazoa; phylum Chordata; class Amphibia; order Anura; family Pipidae; genus Xenopus; species Xenopus petersii. Next base: position 93,983 of record JBCGBM010000545.1, read on the forward strand.
CCTCGCCCGAACAGGGACTTGAACCCTGGACCCTCAGATTAAAAGCCCTGATGCTCTACCGACTGAGCTATCCGGGCTCCAGGGGCCCGCGCCCGCGCCTGTCATTTGCTCCCCGCGTCCTATACGAAGCCAGAGGCGAAGCGCCAGTCTCGGGGGCGGGGGAGCATGTGTTTGTTTCCCATTCTTGTTAGGGGATACGAGAAAGGGGCCCAAAGTTGCAAGAGTACCCAGTTGTTGGCAGGAAGAGGGGATGTCGAAGTTGGATCACGGATTTGGAAAAGGGAAGCGTCTAATCATGCCTGGCATTTGATGGTGCTTACCGTGGCGTTGTCCTTTCTTTTCCTTCTAGCTCTCTTGGACGCAAGATTCTGCAGGACGAGCTTTCCTGAAATACCACTCATCTCCTTCTTAAGGGGATTAGCGTGTACAGGAAAAGCAGCCTGCGGCAAACTCTGCAAGGTGCCCCGGGAGACGGATTTGATCCAGAGACCCAAGGGTCACTCTGTTAAGCCCACAGTGCTCAACTCCACCAGCGGAGGTGTGGCTTGCTAGGGGGAGGGGGCTAACCAAATGTGTGGCTTCAGACCAGCGCCGTGGCCGGGCCATCAGACAGGTGCGGCGGCTGCTGCCGAAATAGCTCAGTTGGGAGAGCGTTAGACTGAAGATCTAAAGGTCCCTCGTTCGATCCCGGGTTTCGGCACGTGGAGCCGCTGCTTCAGGGCCCTGGGTTATTTTTAACGAGCCTGGAGGAAAGCGAATCAGCTGCAAGCAAGGACCTGATTTAAGCGATCTGTCAAGGGGCAATATGAAAGATTGGCCCCCTGCTCTCGCTTAGTAGGCCTCTGCCTGCTTGAGAAAATACCTCCCCAGTCGCTGCCCTTTGGGAATGACCTGGCCACAGAAGACTTCCGAAAACGAAAAACCATACTTGTAACGATCCCCAGAGACGTGGCCGTGCCGTGAAAAGAATTGAAAAGAACAAACAAAAAAAAAGACAACAATACAAACAAACTGCCACCCGTCTCTCCCCTGCGTCACCGGCAGGGGGATTAGCTCAAATGGTAGAGCGCTCGCTTAGCATGCGAGAGATAGCGGGATCGATGCCCGCATCCTCCATCGGAGCATGCCTTTTCATTCCAGGGCCCGCAGCGTTTCCCGGGCAAGTCAACGGACACATGGAAAGCGCCTCCCCGGGGTCCCATATGGTCTAGCGGTTAGGATTCCTGGTTTTCACCCAGGCGGCCCGGGTTAGACTCCCGGTATGGGAAGCGCGGCTTTTGCCGCTACAACTGGTTTGCGAGCCGTTTTGAGCGATCCATCGACGGCGCCTTTCTGTAAGTGATGTCTGCCGTGGTTGCCCCGTCCACGCCGGCCATTGTTGCGCTGAAAGACCACGGGCGGCTATGGGAGACCTGGAAGAGCAGGGATCAGGGCTGCGTGCCATTGCCCGTTCAGCGCATCCTCCATTTGAGACAGCCGCCGTGGCAGATCACGCAACTGCCGCGGCTGGTGGTGTAGCGGCAGGCATAGCTCTTACGAAGGTAATCTGAGCTCCGCGTTCATGCCTTGAGAGCGCCTTATGGAGAAAATCTCCGTTTTCTATTTAAAAGAAAAAAGAAACCCGAAACAGCGGCTCTGTTAACCCCCGGTTGGGGCCGGGCTGGCCCTCTTATCCGGAGGTGATAATGCCGCGGCCAAGGAGCGGCAGGCGCGCGAGGCCGGTGTGGCGTTGGTGGTATAGTGGTGAGCATAGCTGCCTTCCAAGCAGTTGACCCGGGTTCGATTCCCGGCCAACGCACAGCTGAGTGCTTCTGGCACGGGCCGAGAGCCTTTTTCAAAAACGGGTTGTCGCCGCAGTGACCCGTAGGTGTCCTCACTTTGCAGCCATGCCTGCCAATGCAGGTTACAGGGCAAAAGCGCCTCGGCCCTGTTGTTGGGATCCTTCAGGCAAGAACTATGTAGAGCTTGTCTGCATGACAGGTCGCAGAGTCTTTGCCGCGACCTGTATTGTCATAAGCAAAATTGTTATAAGCGGGCGTGGCTTGCATCGGGCGGGCGGGGTGGATGGGTTAATACCAAAAAAAGGATGCTCACGAACGGCAGGCGCAAACTCCAGGGTAAAACACTCATCCTTCGAGCCGGAATCAAACCAGCGACCTAAGGATTGCTTTGGCACGCCTACAGTCCTCCGCTCTGCCAGCTGAGCTATCGAAGGCAGGAGCGGGCATTCTGGCTGGCTGGCTGGCTGGCTGGCTGGCTGGCTGCGGCCAGTGGAGCCTTGGATGGCGGCCTGGCTTTTGAGACCCCTTTAACCAGGCGCGAGGAAAGCCAATCCGCTTCAGGCAAAGACGTTAATGAACCGCGGGTCTGCTGGGGGGCTGTATGAAAGACTGGCCCTTGGCCTTGGTAAGGAGGGCTCTATCAGAGAAAATACCTCCTCAGTCGCTTTTGGAAAGGACTTGGGTAGATTTTAGGCCCTCCGTACGCGTTGACATGAAAGCGGGTAAGAAGACAGTTCCGCAGGATAAGAAAACTGTTGACTGTCGAAGCAGCTGCGGGAGCTGTTTACCAGCGAGGCGGGGCGTTGCTGGCACGGTAGCTTCGTGGAACAAACGTCTGTTCTGCTCAGTGCCTAAAGAGCTTCGTCGCGGTCGTTTGGTGAGACACTTTTCCTGACAAAGTAAAACAGAAGCCTTCCAAAAGGCTGCCCCGTGTGAGGATCGAACTCACGGCCTTCAGATTATGAGACTGACGCGCTACCTACTGCGCTAACGAGGCGGCGAGCCGACCCAGGGGGGGGCTCCACCTCGTACATACTGTGAAAAATAAAACAAAAAAACAACGCAGACAGACTGAGGGCTAAGCAATGTGCAAGGCAGGGGGGGATCTCTCTAAAGGACAGGTCTGTTGACCTCTGAAACTTTGGGTGGAGCAAAAAGCAACACAAGAGCCCCACGTCAAGCTCTTCCAAGAGCAGCCCTTTTTTTTCTTTTTTTGCTACGGTCTGTTGCTATACTCGACACCTTTTAAAATACCTTGCGGCTTAACTGGAAAGACGCTACAACAACCCCTTTGGCCGGGGTCCTTGGGAAAAAGGGATACGGCGACGCAGAGGGACGGCCTCCTCGCCCGAACAGGGACTTGAACCCTGGACCCTCAGATTAAAAGTCTGATGCTCTACCGACTGAGCTATCCGGGCTCCAGGGGCCTGCGCCCGCGGCTGTCATTTGCTCCCGCGTCCTATACGAAGCCAGAGGCGAAGCGCCAGTCTCGGGGGCGGGGGAGCACATGTTTGTTTCCATTCTTGTTAGGGGATACGAGAAAGGGGCCCAAAGTTGCAAGAGTACCCAGTTGTTGGCAGGAAGAGGGGATGTCGAAGTTGGATCACGGATTTGGAAAAGGGAAGCGTCTAATCATGCCTGGCATTTGATGGTGCTTACCGTGGCGTTGTCCTTTCTTTTCCTTCTAGCTCTCTTGGACGCAAGATTCTGCAGGACGAGCTTTCCTGAAATACCACTCATCTCCTTCTTAAGGGGATTAGCGTGTACAGGAAAAGCAGCCTGCGGCAAACTCTGCAAGGTGCCCCGGGAGACGGATTTGATCCAGAGACCCAAGGGTCACTCTGTTAAGCCCACAGTGCTCAACTCCACCAGCGGAGGTGTGGCTTGCTAGGGGAGGGGGCTAACCAAATGTGTGGCTTCAGACCAGCGCCGTGGCCGGGCCATCAGACAGGTGCGGCGGCTGCTGCCGAAATAGCTCAGTTGGGAGAGCGTTAGACTGAAGATCTAAAGGTCCCTGGTTCGATCCCGGGTTTCGGCACGTGGAGCCGCTGCTTCAGGGCCCTGGGTTATTTTTAACGAGCCTGGAGGAAAGCGAATCAGCTGCAAGCAAGGACCTGATTTAAGCGATCTGTCAAGGGGCAATATGAAAGATTGGCCCCCTGCTCTCGCTTAGTAGGCCTCTGCCTGCTTGAGAAAATACCTCCCCAGTCGCTGCCCTTTGGGAATGACCTGGCCACAGAAGACTTCCGAAAACGAAAAACCATACTTGTAACGATCCCCAGAGACGTGGCCGTGCCGTGAAAAGAATTGAAAAGAACAAACAAAAAAAAAGACAACAATACAAACAAACTGCCACCCGTCTCTCCCCTGCGTCACCGGCAGGGGGATTAGCTCAAATGGTAGAGCGCTCGCTTAGCATGCGAGAGGTAGCGGGATCGATGCCCGCATCCTCCATCGGAGCATGCCTTTTCATTCCAGGGCCCGCAGCGTTTCCCGGGCAAGTCAACGGACACATGGAAAGCGCCTCCCCGGGGTCCCATATGGTCTAGCGGTTAGGATTCCTGGTTTTCACCCAGGCGGCCCGGGTTCGACTCCCGGTATGGGAAGCGCGGCTTTTGCCGCTACAACTGGTTTGCGAGCCGTTTTGAGCGATCCATCGACGGCGCCTTTCTGTAAGTGATGTCTGCCGTGGTTGCCCCGTCCACGCCGGCCATTGTTGCGCTGAAAGACCACGGGCGGCTATGGGAGACCTGGAAGAGCAGGGATCAGGGCTGCTGTATGCCATTGCCCGTTCAGCGCATCCTCCATTTGAGACAGCCGCCGTGGCAGATCACGCAACTGCCGCGGCTGGTGGTGTAGCGGCAGGCATAGCTCTTACGAAGGTAATCTGAGCTCCGCGTTCATGCCTTGAGAGCGCCTTATGGAGAAAATCTCCGTTTTCTATTTAAAAGAAAAAAGAAACCCGAAACGGCGGCTCTGTTAACCCCCGGTTGGGGCCGGGCTGGCCCTCGTATCCGGAGGTGATAATGCCGCGGCCAAGGAGCGGCAGGCGCGCGAGGCTGGTGTGGCGTTGGTGGTATAGTGGTGAGCATAGCTGCCTTCCAAGCAGTTGACCCGGGTTCGATTCCCGGCCAACGCACAGCTGAGTGCTTCTGGCACGGGCCGAGAGCCTTTTTCAAAAACGGGTTGTCGCCGCAGTGACCCGTAGGTGTCCTCACTTTGCAGCCATGCCTGCCAATGCAGGTTACAGGGCAAAAGCGCCTCGGCCCTGTTGTTGGGATCCTTCAGGCAAGAACTATGTAGAGCTTGTCTGCATGACAGGTCGCAGAGTCTTTGCCGCGACCTGTATTGTCATAAGCAAAATTGTTATAAGCGGGCGTGGCTTGCATCGGGGGTGGGTGGTCGGGCGGGCGGGCGGGGTGGATGGGTTAATACCAAAAAAAGGATGCTCACGAACGGCAGGCGCAAACTCCAGGGTAAAACACTCATCCTTCGAGCCGGAATCGAACCAGCGACCTAAGGATTGCTTTGGCACGCCTACAGCCCTCCGCTCTGCCAGCTGAGCTATCGAAGGCAGGAGCGGGCATTCTGGCTGGCTGGCTGGCTGGCTGGCTGGCTGCGGCCAGTGGAGCCTTGGATGGCGGCCTGGCTTTTGAGACCCCTTTAACCAGGCGCGAGGAAAGCCAATCCGCTTCAGGCAAAGACGTTAATGAACCGCGGGTCTGCTGGGGGGCTGTATGAAAGACTGGCCCTTGGCCTTGGTAAGGAGGGCTCTATCAGAGAAAATACCTCCTCAGTCGCTTTTGGAAAGGACTTGGGTAGATTTTAGGCCCTCCGTACGCGTTGACATGAAAGCGGGTAAGAAGACAGTTCCGCAGGATAAGAAAACTGTTGACTGTCGAAGCAGCTGCGGGAGCTGTTTACCAGCGAGGCGGGGCGTTGCTGGCACGGTAGCTTCGTGGAACAAACGTCTGTTCTGCTCAGTGCCTAAAGAGCTTCGTCGCGGTCGTTTGGTGAGACACTTTTCCTGACAAAGTAAAACAGAAGCCTTCCAAAAGGCTGCCCCGTGTGAGGATCGAACTCACGGCCTTCAGATTATGAGACTGACGCGCTACCTACTGCGCTAACGAGGCGGCGAGCCGACCCAGGGGGGGGCTCCACCTCGTACATACTGTGAAAAATAAAACAAAAAAACAACGCAGACAGACTGAGGGCTAAGCAATGTGCAAGGCAGGGGGGGATCTCTCTAAAGGACAGGTCTGTTGACCTCTGAAACTTTGGGTGGAGCAAAAAGCCACACAAGAGCCCCACGTCAAGCTCTTCCAAGAGCAGCCCTTTTTTTTCTTTTTTTTGCTACGGTCTGTTGCTATACTCGACACCTTTTAAAATACCTTGCGGCTTAACTGGAAAGACGCTACAACAACCCCTTTGGCCGGGGTCCTTGGGAAAAAGGGATCCAGCGACGCAGAGGGACGGCCTCCTCGCCCGAACAGGGACTTGAACCCTGGACCCTCAGATTAAAAGTCTGATGCTCTACCGACTGAGCTATCCGGGCTCCAGGGGCCCGCGCCCGCGGCTGTCATTTGCTCCCGCGTCCTATACGAAGCCAGAGGCGAAGCGCCAGTCTCGGGGGCGGGGGAGCACGTGTTTGTTTCCATTCTTGTTAGGGGATACGAGAAAGGGGCCCAAAGTTGCAAGAGTACCCAGTTGTTGGCAGGAAGAGGGGATGTCGAAGTTGGATCACGGATTTGGAAAAGGGAAGCGTCTAATCATGCCTGGCATTTGATGGTGCTTACCGTGGCGTTGTCCTTTCTTTTCCTTCTAGCTCTCTTGGACGCAAGATTCTGCAGGACGAGCTATCCTGAAATACCACTCATCTCCTTCTTAAGGGGATTAGCGTGTACAGGAAAAGCAGCCTGCGGCAAACTCTGCAAGGTGCCCCGGGAGACGGATTTGATCCAGAGACCCAAGGGTCACTCTGTTAAGCCCACAGTGCTCAACTCCACCAGCGGAGGTGTGGCTTGCTAGGGGGAGGGGGCTAACCAAATGTGTGGCTTCAGACCAGCGCCGTGGCCGGGCCATCAGACAGGTGCGGCGGCTGCTGCCGAAATAGCTCAGTTGGGAGAGCGTTAGACTGAAGATCTAAAGGTCCCTGGTTCGATCCCGGGTTTCGGCACGTGGAGCCGCTGCTTCAGGGCCCTGGGTTATTTTAACGAGCCTGGAGGAAAGCGAATCAGCTGCAAGCAAGGACCTGATTTAAGCGATCTGTCAAGGGGCAATATGAAAGATTGGCCCCCTGCTCTCGCTTAGTAGGCCTCTGCCTGCTTGAGAAAATACCTCCCCAGTCGCTGCCCTTTGGGAATGACCTGGCCACAGAAGACTTCCGAAAACGAAAAACCATACTTGTAACGATCCCCAGAGACGTGGCCGTGCCGTGAAAAGAATTGAAAAGAACAAACAAAAAAAAAGACAACAATACAAACAAACTGCCACCCGTCTCTCCCCTGCGTCACCGGCAGGGGGATTCGCTCAAATGGTAGAGCGCTCGCTTAGCATGCGAGAGGTAGCGGGATCGATGCCCGCATCCTCCATCGGAGCATGCCTTTTCATTCCAGGGCCCGCAGCGTTTCCCGGGCAAGTCAACGGACACATGGAAAGCGCCTCCCCGGGGTCCCATATGGTCTAGCGGTTAGGATTCCTGGTTTTCACCCAGGCGGCCCGGGTTCGACTCCCGGTATGGGAAGCGCGGCTTTTGCCGCTACAACTGGTTTGCGAGCCGTTTTGAGCGATCCATCGACGGCGCCTTTCTGTAAGTGATGTCTGCCGTGGTTGCCCCGTCCACGCCGGCCATTGTTGCGCTGAAAGACCACGGGCGGCTATGGGAGACCTGGAAGAGCAGGGATCAGGGCTGCGTGCCATTGCCCGTTCAGCGCATCCTCCATTTGAGACAGCCGCCGTGGCAGATCACGCAACTGCCGCGGCTGGTGGTGTAGCGGCAGGCATAGCTCTTACGAAGGTAATCTGAGCTCCGCGTTCATGCCTTGAGAGCGCCTTATGGAGAAAATCTCCGTTTTCTATTTAAAAGAAAAAAGAAACCCGAAACGGCGGCTCTGTTAACCCCCGGTTGGGGCCGGGCTGGCCCTCTTATCCGGAGGTGATAATGCCGCGGCCAAGGAGCGGCAGGCGCGCGAGGCCGGTGTGGCGTTGGTGGTATAGTGGTGAGCATAGCTGCCTTCCAAGCAGTTGACCCGGGGTCGATTCCCGGCCAACGCACAGCTGAGTGCTTCTGGCACGGGCCGAGAGCCTTTTTCAAAACGGGTTGTCGCCGCAGTGACCCGTAGGTGTCCTCACTTTGCAGCCATGCCTGCCAATGCAGGTTACAGGGCAAAAGCGCCTCGGCCCTGTTGTTGGGATCCTTCAGGCAAGAACTATGTAGAGCTTGTCTGCATGACAGGTCGCAGAGTCTTTGCCGCGACCTGTATTGTCATAAGCAAAATTGTTATAAGCGGGCGTGGCTTGCATCGGGGGTGGGTGGTCGGGCGGGCGGGCGGGGTGGATGGGTTAATACCAAAAAAAGGATGCTCACGAACGGCAGGCGCAAACTCCAGGGTAAAACACTCATCCTTCGAGCCGGAATCGAACCAGCGACCTAAGGATTGCTTTGGCACGCCTACAGCCCTCCGCTCTGCCAGCTGAGCTATCGAAGGCAGGAGCGGGCATTCTGGCTGGCTGGCTGGCTGGCTGGCTGGCTGCGGCCAGTGGAGCCTTGGATGGCGGCCTGGCTTTTGAGACCCCTTTAACCAGGCGCGAGGAAAGCCAATCCGCTTCAGGCAAAGACGTTAATGAACCGCGGGTCTGCTGGGGGGCTGTATGAAAGACTGGCCCTTGGCCTTGGTAAGGAGGGCTCTATCAGAGAAAATACCTCCTCAGTCGCTTTTGGAAAGGACTTGGGTAGATTTTAGGCCCTCCGTACGCGTTGACATGAAAGCGGGTAAGAAGACAGTTCCGCAGGATAAGAAAACTGTTGACTGTCGAAGCAGCTGCGGGAGCTGTTTACCAGCGAGGCGGGGCGTTGCTGGCACGGTAGCTTCGTGGAACAAACGTCTGTTCTGCTCAGTGCCTAAAGAGCTTCGTCGCGGTCGTTTGGTGAGACACTTTTCCTGACAAAGTAAAACAGAAGCCTTCCAAAAGGCTGCCCCGTGTGAGGATCGAACTCACGGCCTTCAGATTATGAGACTGACGCGCTACCTACTGCGCTAACGAGGCGGCGAGCCGACCCAGGGGGGGGCTCCACCTCGTACATACTGTGAAAAATAAAACAAAAAAACAACGCAGACAGACTGAGGGCTAAGCAATGTGCAAGGCAGGGGGGGATCTCTCTAAAGGACAGGTCTGTTGACCTCTGAAACTTTGGGTGGAGCAAAAAGCCACACAAGAGCCCCACGTCAAGCTCTTCCAAGAGCAGCCCTTTTTTTTCTTTTTTTTGCTACGGTCTGTTGCTATACTCGACACCTTTTAAAATACCTTGCGGCTTAACTGGAAAGACGCTACAACAACCCCTTTGGCCGGGGTCCTTGGGAAAAAGGGATACGGCGACGCAGAGGGACGGCCTCCTCGCCCGAACAGGGACTTGAACCCTGGACCCTCAGATTAAAAGTCTGATGCTCTACCGACTGAGCTATCCGGGCTCCAGGGGCCCGCGCCCGCGGCTGTCATTTGCTCCCGCGTCCTATACGAAGCCAGAGGCGAAGCGCCAGTCTCGGGGGCGGGGGAGCACGTGTTTGTTTCCATTCTTGTTAGGGGATACGAGAAAGGGGCCCAAAGTTGCAAGAGTACCCAGTTGTTGGCAGGAAGAGGGGATGTCGAAGTTGGATCACGGATTTGGAAAAGGGAAGCGTCTAATCATGCCTGGCATTTGATGGTGCTTACCGTGGCGTTGTCCTTTCTTTTCCTTCTAGCTCTCTTGGACGCAAGATTCTGCAGGACGAGCTATCCTGAAATACCACTCATCTCCTTCTTAAGGGGATTAGCGTGTACAGGAAAAGCAGCCTGCGGCAAACTCTGCAAGGTGCCCCGGGAGACGGATTTGATCCAGAGACCCAAGGGTCACTCTGTTAAGCCCACAGTGCTCAACTCCACCAGCGGAGGTGTGGCTTGCTAGGGGGAGGGGGCTAACCAAATGTGTGGCTTCAGACCAGCGCCGTGGCCGGGCCATCAGACAGGTGCGGCGGCTGCTGCCGAAATAGCTCAGTTGGGAGAGCGTTAGACTGAAGATCTAAAGGTCCCTGGTTCGATCCGGGTTTCGGCACGTGGAGCCGCTGCTTCAGGGCCCTGGGTTATTTTTAACGAGCCTGGAGGAAAGCGAATCAGCTGCAAGCAAGGACCTGATTTAAGCGATCTGTCAAGGGGCAATATGAAAGATTGGCCCCCTGCTCTCGCTTAGTAGGCCTCTGCCTGCTTGAGAAAATACCTCCCCAGTCGCTGCCCTTTGGGAATGACCTGGCCACAGAAGACTTCCGAAAACGAAAAACCATACTTGTAACGATCCCCAGAGACGTGGCCGTGCCGTGAAAAGAATTGAAAAGAACAAACAAAAAAAAAGACAACAATACAAACAAACTGCCACCCGTCTCTCCCCTGCGTCACCGGCAGGGGGATTAGCTCAAATGGTAGAGCGCTCGCTTAGCATGCGAGAGGTAGCGGGATCGATGCCCGCATCCTCCATCGGAGCATGCCTTTTCATTCCAGGGCCCGCAGCGTTTCCCGGGCAAGTCAACGGACACATGGAAAGCGCCTCCCCGGGGTCCCATATGGTCTAGCGGTTAGGATTCCTGGTTTTCACCCAGGCGGCCCGGGTTCGACTCCCGGTATGGGAAGCGCGGCTTTTGCCGCTACAACTGGTTTGCGAGCCGTTTTGAGCGATCCATCGACGGCGCCTTTCTGTAAGTGATGTCTGCCGTGGTTGCCCCGTCCACGCCGGCCATTGTTGCGCTGAAAGACCACGGGCGGCTATGGGAGACCTGGAAGAGCAGGGATCAGGGCTGCGTGCCATTGCCCGTTCAGCGCATCCTCCATTTGAGACAGCCGCCGTGGCAGATCACGCAACTGCCGCGGCTGGTGGTGTAGCGGCAGGCATAGCTCTTACGAAGGTAATCTGAGCTCCGCGTTCATGCCTTGAGAGCGCCTTATGGAGAAAATCTCCGTTTTCTATTTAAAAGAAAAAAGAAACCCGAAACGGCGGCTCTGTTAACCCCGGTTGGGGCCGGGCTGGCCCTCGTATCCGGAGGTGATAATGCCGCGGCCAAGGAGCGGCAGGCGCGCGAGGCTGGTGTGGCGTTGGTGGTATAGTGGTGAGCATAGCTGCCTTCCAAGCAGTTGACCCGGGTTCGATTCCCGGCCAACGCACAGCTGAGTGCTTCTGGCACGGGCCGAGAGCCTTTTTCAAAAACGGGTTGTCGCCGCAGTGACCCGTAGGTGTCCTCACTTTGCAGCCATGCCTGCCAATGCAGGTTACAGGGCAAAAGCGCCTCGGCCCTGTTGTTGGGATCCTTCAGGCAAGAACTATGTAGAGCTTGTCTGCATGACAGGTCGCAGAGTCTTTGCCGCGACCTGTATTGTCATAAGCAAAATTGTTATAAGCGGGCGTGGCTTGCATCGGGGGTGGGTGGTCGGGCGGGCGGGCGGGGTGGATGGGTTAATACCAAAAAAAGGATGCTCACGAACGGCAGGCGCAAACTCCAGGGTAAAACACTCATCCTTCGAGCCGGAATCGAACCAGCGACCTAAGGATTGCTTTGGCACGCCTACAGCCCTCCGCTCTGCCAGCTGAGCTATCGAAGGCAGGAGCGGGCATTCTGGCTGGCTGGCTGGCTGGCTGGCTGGCTGGCTGCGGCCAGTGGAGCCTTGGATGGCGGCCTGGCTTTTGAGACCCCTTTAACCAGGCGCGAGGAAAGCCAATCCGCTTCAGGCAAAGACGTTAATGAACCGCGGGTCTGCTGGGGGGCTGTATGAAAGACTGGCCCTTGGCCTTGGTAAGGAGGGCTCTATCAGAGAAAATACCTCCTCAGTCGCTTTTGGAAAGGACTTGGGTAGATTTTAGGCCCTCCGTACGCGTTGACATGAAAGCGGGTAAGAAGACAGTTCCGCAGGATAAGAAAACTGTTGACTGTCGAAGCAGCTGCGGGAGCTGTTTACCAGCGAGGCGGGGCGTTGCTGGCACGGTAGCTTCGTGGAACAAACGTCTGTTCTGCTCAGTGCCTAAAGAGCTTCGTCGCGGTCGTTTGGTGAGACACTTTTCCTGACAAAGTAAAACAGAAGCCTTCCAAAAGGCTGCCCCGTGTGAGGATCGAACTCACGGCCTTCAGATTATGAGACTGACGCGCTACCTACTGCGCTAACGAGGCGGCGAGCCGACCCAGGGGGGGGCTCCACCTCGTACATACTGTGAAAAATAAAACAAAAAAACAACGCAGACAGACTGAGGGCTAAGCAATGTGCAAGGCAGGGGGGGATCTCTCTAAAGGACAGGTCTGTTGACCTCTGAAACTTTGGGTGGAGCAAAAAGCCACACAAGAGCCCCACGTCAAGCTCTTCCAAGAGCAGCCCTTTTTTTCTTTTTTTTGCTACGGTCTGTTGCTATACTCGACACCTTTTAAAATACCTTGCGGCTTAACTGGAAAGACGCTACAACAACCCCTTTGGCCGGGGTCCTTGGGAAAAAGGGATCCGGCGACGCAGAGGGACGGCCTCCTCGCCCGAACAGGGACTTGAACCCTGGACCCTCAGATTAAAAGTCTGATGCTCTACCGACTGAGCTATCCGGGCTCCAGGGGCCCGCGCCCGCGGCTGTCATTTGCTCCCGCGTCCTATACGAAGCCAGAGGCGAAGCGCCAGTCTCGGGGGCGGGGGAGCACGTGTTTGTTTCCATTCTTGTTAGGGGATACGAGAAAGGGGCCCAAAGTTGCAAGAGTACCCAGTTGTTGGCAGGAAGAGGGGATGTCGAAGTTGGATCACGGATTTGGAAAAGGGAAGCGTCTAATCATGCCTGGCATTTGATGGTGCTTACCGTGGCGTTGTCCTTTCTTTTCCTTCTAGCTCTCTTGGACGCAAGATTCTGCAGGACGAGCTTTCCTGAAATACCACTCATCTCCTTCTTAAGGGGATTAGCGTGTACAGGAAAAGCAGCCTGCGGCAAACTCTGCAAGGTGCCCCGGGAGACGGATTTGATCCAGAGACCCAAGGGTCACTCTGTTAAGCCCACAGTGCTCAACTCCACCAGCGGAGGTGTGGCTTGCTAGGGGGAGGGGGCTAACCAAATGTGTGGCTTCAGACCAGCGCCGTGGCCGGGCCATCAGACAGGTGCGGCGGCTGCTGCCGAAATAGCTCAGTTGGGAGAGCGTTAGACTGAAGATCTAAAGGTCCCTGGTTCGATCCCGGGTTTCGGCACGTGGAGCCGCTGCTTCAGGGCCCTGGGTTATTTTTAACGAGCCTGGAGGAAAGCGAATCAGCTGCAAGCAAGGACCTGATTTAAGCGATCTGTCAAGGGGCAATATGAAAGATTGGCCCCCTGCTCTCACTTAGTAGGCCTCTGCCTGCTTGAGAAAATACCTCCCCAGTCGCTGCCCTTTGGGAATGACCTGGCCACAGAAGACTTCCGAAAACGAAAAACCATACTTGTAACGATCCCCAGAGACGTGGCCGTGCCGTGAAAAGAATTGAAAAGAACAAACAAAAAAAAAGACAACAATACAAACAAACTGCCACCCGTCTCTCCCCTGCGTCACCGGCAGGGGGATTAGCTCAAATGGTAGAGCGCTCGCTTAGCATGCGAGAGGTAGCGGGATCGATGCCCGCATCCTCCATCGGAGCATGCCTTTTCATTCCAGGGCCCGCAGCGTTTCCCGGGCAAGTCAACGGACACATGGAAAGCGCCTCCCGGGGTCCCATATGGTCTAGCGGTTAGGATTCCTGGTTTTCACCCAGGTGGCCCGGGTTCGACTCCCGGTATGGGAAGCGCGGCTTTTGCCGCTACAACTGGTTTGCGAGCCGTTTTGAGCGATCCATCGACGGCGCCTTTCTGTAAGTGATGTCTGCCGTGGTTGCCCCGTCCACGCCGGCCATTGTTACGCTGAAAGACCACGGGCGGCTATGGGAGACCTGGAAGAGCAGGGATCAGGGCTGCGTGCCATTGCCCGTTCAGCGCATCCTCCATTTGAGACAGCCGCCGTGGCAGATCACGCAACTGCCGCGGCTGGTGGTGTAGCGGCAGGCATAGCTCTTACGAAGGTAATCTGAGCTCCGCGTTCATGCCTTGAGAGCGCCTTATGGAGAAAATCTCCGTTTTCTATTTAAAAGAAAAAAGAAACCCGAAACGGCGGCTCTGTTAACCCCCGGTTGGGGCCGGGCTGGCCCTCTTATCCGGAGGTGATAATGCCGCGGCCAAGGAGCGGCAGGCGCGCGAGGCCGGTGTGGCGTTGGTGGTATAGTGGTGAGCATAGCTGCCTTCCAAGCAGTTGACCCGGGTTCGATTCCCGGCCAACGCACAGCTGAGTGCTTCTGGCACGGGCCGAGAGCCTTTTTCAAAAACGGGTTGTCGCCGCAGTGACCCGTAGGTGTCCTCACTTTGCAGCCATGCCTGCCAATGCAGGTTACAGGGCAAAAGCGCCTCGGCCCTGTTGTTGGGATCCTTCAGGCAAGAACTATGTAGAGCTTGTCTGCATGACAGGTCGCAGAGTCTTTGCCGCGACCTGTATTGTCATAAGCAAAATTGTTATAAGCGGGCGA
>JBCGBM010000546.1:0-29429 GCA_038501925.1 Xenopus petersii
TTCATGTATTGTGCAATCAATTGGTATAGGCCTTAATAGTCAATTGCTGGGTCCCTATTGGGGTGGGTCCCTTTGTAGGGGATGATATGCTTAACCAAAGAGATCCTTCATGGCAGGATAGCTAGCGGCCTGGTATGATGGACTGCTTTGGTTGAGCATGTAACCCCAAAAACAGGGAAAGGGTAGGGGTTCCCTTGGGATCCTCGCAATTGAATTCTTCTTACAAATATATGTATATTGTTATTTGTTTAATGGTATTGTTGTTAATAAAGTGTTTAAATTAATAAGGTTTTTCAATCGAAATTATGATTTGAGTTTTATTCTGGATTAAGGGTGATTTCAATACGTATGCATATTGTGAATGTTTGAGTTTTATTTTGCATCACTGATTGTATTCTCCATATGGTTATATTGTTTTTAGGATTTTTTGGTCTGAATTTGAAAGTGAAGGTTATTCATGTATTGTGCAATTAATTGGTATAGGCCTTAATAGTCAATTGCTGGGTCCCTATTGGGGTGGGTCCCTTTGAAGGGGATGATATGCTTAACCAAAGAGATCCTTCATGGCAGGATAGCTAGCGGCCTGGTATGATGGACTGCTTTGGTTGAGCATGTAACCCCAAAAACAGGGAAAGGGTAGGGGTTCCCTTGGGGTCCTCAGCAATTGAATTCTTCTTACAAATATATGTATATTGTTATTTGTTTAATGGTATTGTTGTTAATAAAGTGTTTAAATTAATAAGGTTTTTCAATCGAAATAAAATTATGATTTGAGTTTTATTCTGGATTAAGGGTGATTTCAATACGTATGCATATTGTGAATGTTTGAGTTTTATTTTGCATCACTGATTTTATTCTCCATATGGTTATGTTGTTTTTAGGATTTTTTGGTCTGAATTTGAATGTGAAGGTTATTTGTGTATTGTGCAATCAATTGGTATAGGCCTTAATAGTCAATTGCTGGGTCCCTATTGGGGTGGGTCCCTTTGTAAGTTATGATATGCTTAACCAAAGAGATCCTTCATGGCAGGATAGCTAGCGGCCTGGTATGATGGACTGCTTTGGTTGAGCATGTAACCCCAAAAACAGGGAAAGGGTAGGGGTTCCCTTGGGGTCCTCAGCAATTGAATTCTTCTTACATATAAATGTATTTTATTATTATAATGGTATTGTTGTTGATAAAGTGTTTAAATTAATAAGGTTTTTCAATCCAAATAAAATTATGATTTGCGGTTCATTTTGGATTAAGGGTGATTTCAATATGTATGCATATTGTGAATGTTTGAGCTTTATTTTGCATCACTGATTGTATTCTGCATATGGTTTATTGTTTTTAGGATTTTTAGGTTTTGAATTTGAATGTGAAGGTTATTCATGTATTGTGCAATCAAGTGGTATAGGCCTTAATAGTCAATTGCTGGGTCCCTATTGGGTGGGTCCCTTTGTAAGTTATGATATGCTTAACCAAAGAGATCCTTCATGGCAGGATAGCTAGCAGCCTGGTATGATGGACTGCTTTGGTTGAGCATGTAACCCCAAAAACAGGGAAAGGGTAGGGGTTCCCTTGGGATCCTCGCAATTGAATTCTTCTTACACATATATGTATATTGTTATTTGTTTAATGGTATTGTTGTTAATAAAGTGTTTAAATTAATAAGGTTTTTCAATCGAAATGAAATTATGATTTGAGTTTTATTCTGGATTAAGGGTGATTTCAATACGTATGCATATTGTGAATGTTTGAGTTTTATTTTGCATCACTGATTGTATTCTCCATATGGTTATATTGTTTTTAGGATTTTTTCGTCTGAATTTGAATGTGAAGGTTATTCATGTATTGTGCAATCAATTGGTATAGGCCTTAATAGTCAATTGCTGGGTCCCTATTGGGGTGGGTCCCTTTGTAGGGGATGATATGCTTAACCAAAGAGATCCTTCATGGCAGGATAGCTAGCGGCCTGGTATGATGGACTGCTTTGGTTGAGCATGTAACCCCAAAAACAGGGAAAGGGTAGGGGTTCCCTTGGGGTCCTCAGCAATTGAATTCTTCTTACAAATATATGTATATTGTTATTTGTTTAATGGTATTGTTGTTAATAAAGTGTTTAAATTAATAAGGTTTTTCAATCGAAATGAAATTATGATTTGAGTTTTATTGTGGATTAAGGGTGATTTCAATACGTATGCATATTGTGAATGTTTGAGTTTTATTTTGCATCACTGATTTTATTCTCCATATGGTTATGTTGTTTTTAGGATTTTTTGGTCTGAATTTGAATGTGAAGGTTATTCGTGTATTGTGCAATCAATTGGTATAGGCCTTAATAGTCAATTGCTGGGTCCCCATGGGGGTGGGTCCCTTTGTAGGGGATGATATGCTTAACCAAAGAGATCCTTCTTGGCAGGATAGCTAGCGGCCTGGTATGATGACCACTTTGGTTGAGCATGTAACTCCAAAAATAGGGAAAGGGTAGGGGTTCACTTGGGGTCCTGAGCAATTGAATTCTTCTTACATATACATGTATTTTATTATTATAATTGTATTGTTGTTAATAAAGTGTTTAAATTAATAAGGTTTTTCAATCCAAATGAAATTATGATTTGAGTTTTATTGTGGATTAAGGGTGATTTCAATACGTATGCATATTGTGAATGTTTGAGCTTTATTTTGCATCACTGATTGTATTCTCCATATGGTTATCTTGTTTTTAGGATTTTTTGGTCTGAATTTGAATGTGAAGGTTATTCATGTATTGTGCAATCAATTGGTATAGGCCTTAATATTCAATTGCTGGGTCCCCATGGGGGTGGGTCCCTTTGTAGGGGATGATATGCTTAACCAAAGAGATCCTTCTTGGCAGGATAGCTAGCGGCCTGGTATGATGGACTACTTTGGTTGAGCATGTAACCCCAAAAACAGGGAAAGGGTAGGGGTTCCCTTGGGGTCCTCAGCAATTGAATTCTTCTTACAAATATATGTATATTGTTATTTGTTTAATGGTATTGATGTTAATAAAGTGTTTGAATTAATAAGGTTTTTCAATCCAAATGAAATTATGATTTGCGGTTTATTCTGGATTAAGGGTGATTTCAATACGTATGCATATTGTGAATGTTTGAGCTTTATTTTGCATCACTGATTGTATTCTCCATATGGTTATATTGTTTTTAGGATTTTTAGGTTTTCAATTTGAATGGGAATTTTATTCATGTATTGTGCAATCAATTGGTATAGGCCTTAATAGTCAATTGCTGGGTCCCTATTGGGGTGGGTCCCTTTGAAGGGGATGATATGCTTAACCAAAGAGATCCTTCATGGCAGGATAGCTAGCGGCCTGGTATGATGGACTGCTTTGGTTGAGCATGTAACCCCAAAAACAGGGAAAGGTTAGGGGTTCCCTTGGGGTCCTCAGCAATTGAATTCTTCTTACAAATATATGTATATTGTTATTTGTTTAATGGTATTGTTGTTAATAAAGTGTTTAAATTAATAAGGTTTTTCAATCGAAATAAAATTATGATTTGAGTTTTATTCTGGATTAAGGGTGATTTCAATACGTATGCATATTGTGAATGTTTGAGTTTTATTTTGCATCACTGATTTTATTCTCCATATGGTTATGTTGTTTTGAGGATTTTTTGGTCTGAATTTGAATGTGAAGGTTATTCGTGTATTGTGCAATCAATTGGTATAGGCCTTAATAGTCAATTGCTGGGTCCCTATTGGGGTGGGTCCCTTTGTAAGTTATGATATGCTTAACCAAAGAGATCCTTCATGGCAGGATAGCTAGCGGCCTGGTATGATGGACTGCTTTGGTTGAGCATGTAACCCCAAAAACAGGGAAAGGGTAGGGGTTCCCTTGGGATCCTCGCAATTGAATTCTTCTTACACATATATGTATATTGTTATTTGTTTAATGGTATTGTTGTTAATAAAGTGTTTAAATTAATAAGGTTTTTCAATCGAAATGAAATTATGATTTGAGTTTTATTCTGGATTAAGGGTGATTTCAATACATATGCATATTGTGAATGTTTGAGTTTTATTTTGCATCACTGATTGTATTCTCCATATGGTTATATTGTTTTTAGGATTTTTTGGTCTGAATTTGAATGTGAAGGTTATTCATGTATTGTGCAATCAATTGGTATAGGCCTTAATAGTCAATTGCTGGGTCCCTATTGGGGTGGGTCCCTTTGTAGGGGATGATATGCTTAACCAAAGAGATCCTTCATGGCAGGATAGCTAGCGGCCTGGTATGATGGACTGCTTTGGTTGAGCATGTAACCCCAAAAACAGGGAAAGGGTAGGGGTTCCCTTGGGATCCTCGCAATTGAATTCTTCTTACAAATATATGTATATTGTTATTTGTTTAATGGTATTGTTGTTAATAAAGTGTTTAAATTAATAAGGTTTTTCAATCCAAATGAAATTATGATTTGAGTTTTATTGTGGATTAAGGGTGATTTCAATACGTATGCATATTGTGAATGTTTGAGTTTGATTTTGCATCACTGATTGTATTCTCCATATGGTTATATTGTTTTTAGGATTTTTTGGTCTGAATTTGAATGTGAAAGTTATTCATGTATTGTGCAATCAATTGGTATAGGCCTTAATAGTCAATTGCTGGGTCCCCATGGGGGTGGGTCCCTTTGTAGGGGATGATATGCTTAACCAAAGAGATCCTTCTTGGCAGGATAGCTAGCGGCCTGGTATGATGGACTACTTTGGTTGAGCATGTAACCCCAAAAACAGGGAAAGGGTAGGGGTTCCCTTGGTGTCCTCAGCAATTGAATTCTTCTTACATATAAATGTATTTTATTATTATAATGGTATTGTTGTTAATAAAGTGTTTAAATTAATAAGATTTTTCAATCGAAATGAAATTATGATTTGAGTTTTATTCTGGATTAAGGGTGATTTCAATACGTATGCATATTGTGAATGTTTGAGTTTTATTTTGCATCACTGATTTTATTCTCCATATGGTTATGTTGTTTTTAGGATTTTTTGGTCTGAATTTGAATGTGGAGGTTATTCGTGTATTGTGCAATCAATTGGTATAGGCCTTAACAGTCAATTGCTGGGTCCCTATTGGGGTGGGTCCCTTTGTAAGTTATGATATGCTTAACCAAAGAGATCCTTCATGGCAGGATAGCTAGCGGCCTGGTATGATGGACTGCTTTGGTTGAGCATGTAACCCCAAAAACAGGGAAAGGGTAGGGGTTCCCTTGGGATCCTCGCAATTGAATTCTTCTTACACATATATGTATATTGTTATTTGTTTAATGGTATTGTTGTTAATAAAGTGTTTAAATTAATAAGGTTTTTCAATCGAAATGAAATTATGATTTGAGTTTTATTCTGGATTAAGGGTGATTTCAATACGTATGCATATTGTGAATGTTTGAGTTTTATTTTGCATCACTGATTGTATTCTCCATATGGTTATATTGTTTTTAGGATTTTTTGGTCTGAATTTGAATGTGAAGGTTATTCATGTATTGTGCAATCAATTGGTATAGGCCTTAATAGTCAATTGCTGGGTCCCTATTGGGGTGGGTCCCTTTGTAGGGGATGATATGCTTAACCAAAGAGATCCTTCATGGCAGGATAGCTAGCGGCCTGGTATGATGGACTGCTTTGGTTGAGCATGTAACCCCAAAAACAGGGAAAGGGTAGGGGTTCCCTTGGGATCCTCACAATTGAATTCTTCTTACAAATATATGTATATTGTTATTTGTTTAATGGTATTGTTGTTAATAAAGTGTTTAAATTAATAAGGTTTTTCAATCGAAATAAAATTATGATTTGAGTTTTATTGTGGATTAAGGGTGATTTCAATACGTATGCATATTGTGAATGTTTGAGTTTGATTTTGCATCACTGATTGTATTCTCCATATGGTTATATTGTTTTTAGGATTTTTTGGTCTGAATTTGAATGTGAAGGTTATTCATGTATTGTGCAATCAATTGGTATAGGCCTTAATAGTCAATTGCTGGGTCCCTATTGGGGTGGGTCCCTTTGTAGGGGATGATATGCTTAACCAAAGAGATCCTTCATGGCAGGATAGCTAGCGGCCTGGTGTGATGGACTGCTTTGGTTGAGCATGTAACCCCAAAAACAGGGAAAGGATAGGGGTTCCCATGGAATCCTCGCAATTGAATTCTTCTTACAAATATATGTATATTGTTATTTGTTTAATGGTATTGTTGTTAATAAAGTGTTTGAATTATTAAGGTTTTTCAATCCAAATGAAATTATGATTTGCGGTTTATTCTGGATTAAGGGTGATTTCAATATGTATGCATATTGTGAATGTTTGAGCTTTATTTTGCATCACTGATTGTATTCTCCATATGGTTTATTGTTTTTAGGATTTTTAGGTTTTGAATTTGAATGTGAAGGTTATTCATGTATTGTGCAATCAAGTGGTATAGGCCTTAATAGTCAATTGCTGGGTCCCTATTGGGGTGGGTCCCTTTGTAGGGGATGATATGCTTAACCAAAGAGATCCTTCATGGCAGGATAGCTAGCGGCCTGGTATGATAGACTGCTTTGGTTGAGCATGTAACCCCAAAAACAGGGAAAGGGTAGGGGTTCCCTTGGGATCCTCGCAATTGAATTCCTCTTACAGATATATGTATATTTTTATTTGTTTAATGGTATTGTTGTTAATAAAGTGTTTAAATTAATAAGGTTTTTCAATCGAAATGAAATTATGATTTGAGTTTTATTCTGGATTAACGGTGATTTCAATACGTATGCATATTGTGAATGTTTGAGCTTTATTTTGCATCACTGATTGTATTCTCCATATGGTTATATTGTTTTTAGGATTTTTAGGTTTTCAATTTGAATGGGAATTTTATTCATGTATTGTGCAATCAATTGGTATAGGCCTTAATAGTCAATTGCTTGGTCCCTATTGGGGTGGGTCCCTTTGTAGGGGATGATATGCTTAACCAATGAGATCCTTCATGGCAGGATAGCTAGCGGCCTGGTATGATGGACTGCTTTGGTTGAGCATGTAACCCCAAAAACAGGGAAAGGGTAGGGGTTCCCTTGGGATCCTCGCAATTGAATTCTTCTTACAAATATATGTATATTGTTATTTGTTTAATGGTATTGTTGTTAATAAAGTGTTTAAATTAATAAGGTTTTTCAATCAAAATGAAATTATGATTTGAGTTTTATTGTGGATTAAGGGTGATTTCAATACGTATGCATATTGTGAATGTTTGAGTTTTATTTTGCATCACTGATTGTATTCTCCATATGGTTATATTGTTTTTAGGATTTTTTGGTCTGAATTTGAAAGTGAAGGTTATTCATGTATTGTGCAATCAATTGGTATAGGCCTTAATAGTCAATTGCTGGGTCCCTATTGGGGTGGGTCCCTTTGAAGGGGATGATATGCTTAACCAAAGAGATCCTTCATGGCAGGATAGCTAGCGGCCTGGTATGATGGACTGCTTTGGTTGAGCATGTAACCCCAAAAACAGGGAAAGGGTAGGGGTTCCCTTGGGGTCCTCAGCAATTGAATTCTTCTTACAAATATATGTATATTATTTGTTTAATGGTATTGTTGTTAATAAAGTGTTTAAATTAATAAGGTTTTTCAATCGAAATGAAATTATGATTTGAGTTTTATTCTGGATTAAGGGTGATTTCAATACGTATGCATATTGTGAATGTTTGAGTTTTATTTTGCATCACTGATTTTATTCTCCATATGGTTATGTTGTTTTTAGGATTTTTTGGTCTGAATTTGAATGTGAAGGTTATTCGTGTATTGTGCAATCAATTGGTATAGGCCTTAATAGTCAATTGCTGGGTCCCTATTGGGGTGGGTCCCTTTGTAAGTTATGATATGCTTAACCAAAGAGATCCTTCATGGCAGGATAGCTAGCGGCCTGGTATGATGGACTGCTTTGGTTGAGCATGTAACCCCAAAAACATGGAAAGGGTAGGGGTTCCCTTGGGATCCTCGCAATTGAATTCTTCTTACACATATATGTTTATTGTTATTTGTTTAATGGTATTGTTGTTAATAAAGTGTTTAAATTAATAAGGTTTTTCAATCGAAATGAAATTATGATTTGAGTTTTATTCTGGATTAAGGGTGATTTCAATACGTATGCATATTGTGAATGTTTGAGTTTTATTTTGCATCACTGATTGTATTCTCCATATGGTTATATTGTTTTTAGGATTTTTTGGTCTGAATTTGAATGTGAAGGTTATTCATGTATTGTGCAATCAATTGGTATAGGCCTTAATAGTCAATTGCTGGGTCCCTATTGGGGTGGGTCCCTTTGTAGGGGATGATATGCTTAACCAAAGAGATCCTTCATGGCAGGATAGCTAGCGGCCTGATATGATGGACTGCTTTGGTTGAGCATGTAACCCCAAAAACAGGGAAAGGGTAGGGGTTCCCTTGGGGTCCTCAGCAATTGAATTCTTCTTACATATAAATGTATTTTATTATTATAATGGTATTGTTGTTGATAAAGTGTTTAAATTAATAAGGTTTTTCAATCCAAATGAAATTATGATTTGCGGTTTATTTTGGATTAAGGGTGATTTCAATACGTATGCATATTGTGAATGTTTGAGCTTTATTTTGCATCACTTATTGTATTCTCCATATGGTTATATTGTTTTTAGGATATTTAGGTTTTCAATTTGAATGTGAAGGTTATTCATGTATTGTGCAATCAATGGGTATAGGCCTTAGTAGTCAATTGCTGGGTCCCTATTGGGGTGGGTCCCTTTGTAGGGGATGATATGCTTAACCAAAGAGATCCTTCATGGCAGGATAGCTAGCGGCCTGGTATGATGGACTGCTTTGGTTGAGCATGTAACCCAAAAACAGGGAAAGGATAGGGGTTCCCATGGAATCCTCGCAATTGAATTCTTCTTACAAATATATGTATATTGTTATTTGTTTAATGGTATTGTTGTTAATAAAGTGTTTGAATTATTAAGGTTTTTCAATCCAAATGAAATTATGATTTGCGGTTTATTCTGGATTAAGGGTGATTTCAATATGTATGCATATTGTGAATGTTTGAGCTTTATTTTGCATCACTGATTGTATTCTCCATATGGTTTATTGTTTTTAGGATTTTTAGGTTTTGAATTTGAATGTGAAGGTTATTCATGTATTGTGCAATCAAGTGGTACAGGCCTTAATAGTCAATTGCTGGGTCCCTATTGGGGTGGGTCCCTTTGTAGGGGATGATATGCTTAACCAAAGAGATCCTTCATGGCAGGATAGCTAGCGGCCTGGTATGATGGACTGCTTTGGTTGAGCATGTAACCCCAAAAACAGGGAAAGGGTAGGGGTTCCCTTGGTATACTCGCAATTGAATTCTTCTTACAGATATATGTATATTTTTATTTGTTTAATGGTATTGTTGTTAATAAAGTGTTTAAATTAATAAGGTTTTTCAATCGAAATGAAATTATGATTTGAGTTTTATTCTGGATTAAGGGTGATTTCAATACGTATGCATATTGTGAATGTTTGAGCTTTATTTTGCATCACTGATTGTATTCTCCATATGGTTATATTGTTTTTAGGATTTTTAGGTTTTCAATTTGAATGGGAATTTTATTCATGTATTGTGCAATCAATTGGTATAGGCCTTAATAGTCAATTGCTTGGTCCCTATTGGGGTGGGTCCCTTTGTAGGGGATGATATGCTTAACCAAAGAGATCCTTCATGGCAGGATAGCTAGCGGCCTGGTATGATGGACTGCTTTGGTTGAGCATGTAACCCCAAAAACAGGGAAAGGGTAGGGGTTCCCTTGGGGTCCTCAGCAATTGAATTCTTCTTACAAATATATGTATATTATTTGTTTAATGGTATTGTTGTTAATAAAGTGTTTAAATTAATAAGGTTTTTCAATCGAAATGAAATTATGATTTGAGTTTTATTCTGGATTAAGGGTGATTTCAATACGTATGCATATTGTGAATGTTTGAGTTTTATTTTGCATCACTGATTTTATTCTCCATATGGTTATGTTGTTTTTAGGATTTTTTGGTCTGAATTTGAATGTGAAGGTTATTTGTGTATTGTGCAATCAATTGGTATTGGCCTTAATAGTCAATTGCTGGGTCCCTATTGGGGTGGGTCCCTTTGTAGGGGATGATATGCTTAACCAAAGAGATCCTTCATGGCAGGATAGCTAGCGGCCTGATATGATGGACTGCTTTGGTTGAGCATGTAACCCCAAAAACAGGGAAAGGGTACGGGTTCCCTTGGGGTCCTCAGCAATTGAATTCTTCTTACATATAAATGTATTTTATTATTATAATGGTATTGTTGTTGATAAAATGTTTAAATTAATAAGGTTTTTCAATCCAAATGAAATTATGATTTGCGGTTTATTTTGGATTAAGGGTGATTTCAATACGTATGCATATTGTGAATGTTTGAGCTTTATTTTGCATCACTTATTGTATTCTCCATATGGTTATATTGTTTTTAGGATATTTAGGTTTTCAATTTGAATGTGAAGGTTATTCATGTATTGTGCAATCAATGGGTATAGGCCTTAGTAGTCAATTGCTGGGTCCCTATTGGGGTGGGTCCCTTTGTAGGGGATGATATGCTTAACCAAAGAGATCCTTCATGGCAGGATAGCTAGCGGCCTGGTATGATGGACTGCTTTGGTTGAGCATGTAACCCAAAAACAGGGAAAGGATAGGGGTTCCCATGGAATCCTCGCAATTGAATTCTTCTTACAAATATATGTATATTGTTATTTG
The DNA here is from genome assembly GCA_038501925.1 of Xenopus petersii. Lineage (NCBI taxonomy): Eukaryota > Metazoa > Chordata > Amphibia > Anura > Pipidae > Xenopus > Xenopus petersii. The sequence goes on from JBCGBM010000546.1 coordinate 10,791, forward strand.
TTTAATGGTATTGTTGTTAATAAAGTGTTTGAATTATTAAGGTTTTTCAATCCAAATGAAATTATGATTTGCGGTTTATTCTGGATTAAGGGTGATTTCAATATGTATGCATATTGTGAATGTTTGAGCTTTATTTTGCATCACTGATTGTATTCTCCATATGGTTTATTGTTTTTAGGATTTTTAGGTTTTGAATTTGAATGTGAAGGTTATTCATGTATTGTGCAATCAAGTGGTACAGGCCTTAATAGTCAATTGCTGGGTCCCTATTGGGGTGGGTCCCTTTGTAGGGGATGATATGCTTAACCAAAGAGATCCTTCATGGCAGGATAGCTAGCGGCCTGGTATGATGGACTGCTTTGGTTGAGCATGTAACCCCAAAAACAGGGAAAGGGTAGGGGTTCCCTTGGGATCCTCGCAATTGAATTCTTCTTACAGATATATGTATATTTTTATTTGTTTAATGGTATTGTTGTTAATAAAGTGTTTAAATTAATAAGGTTTTTCAATCGAAATGAAATTATGATTTGAGTTTTATTCTGGATTAAGGGTGATTTCAATACGTATGCATATTGTGAATGTTTGAGCTTTATTTTGCATCACTGATTGTATTCTCCATATGGTTATATTGTTTTTAGGATTTTTAGGTTTTCAATTTGAATGGGAATTTTATTCATGTATTGTGCAATCAATTGGTATAAGCCTTAATAGTCAATTGCTTGGTCCCTATTGGGGTGGGTCCCTTTGTAGGGGATGATATGCTTAACCAAAGAGATCCTTCATGGCAGGATAGCTAGCGGCCTGGTATGATGGACTGCTTTGGTTGAGCATGTAACCCCAAAAACAGGGAAAGGGTAGGGGTTCCCTTGGGATCCTCGCAATTGAATTCTTCTTACAAATATATGTATATTGTTATTTGTTTAATGGTATTGTTGTTAATAAAGTGTTTAAATTAATAAGGTTTTTCAATCGAAATGAAATTATGATTTGAGTTTTATTCTGGATTAAGGGTGATTTCAATACGTATGCATATTGTGAATGTTTGAGTTTTATTTTGCATCACTGATTGTATTCTCCATATGGTTATATTGTTTTTAGGATTTTTTGGTCTGAATTTGAATGTGAAGGTTATTCATGTATTGTGCAATCAATTGGTATAGGCCTTAATAGTCAATTGCTGGGTCCCTATTGGGGTGGGTCCCTTTGTAGGGGATGATATGCTTAACCAAAGAGATCCTTCATGGCAGGATAGCTAGCGGCCTGGTATGATGGACTGCTTTGGTTGAGCATGTAACCCCAAAAACAGGGAAAGGGTAGGGGTTCCCTTGGGATCCTCGCAATTGAATTCTTCTTACAGATATATGTATATTTTTATTTGTTTAATGGTATTGTTGTTAATAAAGTGTTTAAATTAATAAGGTTTTTCAATCGAAATGAAATGAAATTATGATTTGAGTTTTATTCTGGATTAAGGGTCATTTCAATACGTATGCATATTGTGAATGTTTGAGCTTTATTTTGCATCACTGATTGTATTCTCCATATGGTTATATTGTTTTTAGGATTTTTAGGTTTTCAATTTGAATGGGAATTTTATTCATGTATTGTGCAATCAATTGGTATAGGCCTTAATAGTCAATTGCTTGGTCCCTATTGGGGTGGGTCCCTTTGTAGGGGATGATATGCTTAACCAAAGAGATCCTTCATGGCAGGATAGCTAGCGGCCTGGTATGATGGACTTCTTTGGTTGAGCATGTAACCCCAAAAACAGGGAAAGGGTAGGGGTTCCCTTGGGATCCTCGCAATTGAATTCTTCTTACAAATATATGTATATTGTTATTTGTTTAATGGTATTGTTGTTAATAAAGTGTTTAAATTAATAAGGTTTTTCAATCAAAATGAAATTATGATTTGAGTTTTATTGTGGATTAAGGGTGATTTCAATACGTATGCATATTGTGAATGTTTGAGTTTTATTTTGCATCACTGATTGTATTCTCCATATGGTTATATTGTTTTTAGGATTTTTTGGTCTGAATTTGAAAGTGAAGGTTATTCATGTATTGTGCAATCAATTGGTATAGGCCTTAATAGTCAATTGCTGGGTCCCTATTGGGGTGGGTCCCTTTGAAGGGGATGATATGCTTAACCAAAGAGATCCTTCATGGCAGGATAGCTAGCGGCCTGGTATGATGGACTGCTTTGGTTGAGCATGTAACCCCAAAAACAGGGAAAGGGTAGGGGTTCCCTTGGGGTCCTCAGCAATTGAATTCTTCTTACAAATATATGTATATTGTTATTTGTTTAATGGTATTGTTGTTAATAAAGTGTTTAAATTAATAAGGTTTTTCAATCGAAATGAAATTATGATTTGAGTTTTATTCTGGATTAAGGGTGATTTCAATACGTATGCATATTGTGAATGTTTGAGCTTCATTTTGCATCACTGATTGTATTCTCCATATGGTTATATTGTTTTTAGGATTTTTAGGTTTTCAATTTGAATGGGAATTTTATTCATGTATTGTGCAATCAATTGGTATAGGCCTTAATAATCAATTGCTTGGTCCCTATTGGGGTGGGTCCCTTTGTAGGGGATGATATGCTTAACCAAAGAGATCCTTCATGGCAGGATAGCTAGCGGCCTGGTATGATGGACTGCTTTGGTTGAGCATGTAACCCCAAAAACAGGGAAAGGGTAGGGGTTCCCTTGGGATCCTCGCAATTGAATTCTTCTTACAAATATATGTATATTGTTATTTGTTTAATGGTATTGTTGTTAATAAAGTGTTTAAATTAATAAGGTTTTTCAATCGAAATTATGATTTGAGTTTTATTCTGGATTAAGGGTGATTTCAATATGTATGCATATTGTGAATGTTTGAGTTTTATTTTGCATCACTGATTGTATTCTCCATATGGTTATATTGTTTTTAGGATTTTTTGGTCTGAATTTGAAAGTGAAGGTTATTCATGTATTGTGCAATAAATTGGTATAGGCCTTAATAGTCAATTGCTGGGTCCCTATTGGGGTGGGTCCCTTTGAAGGGGATGATATGCTTAACCAAAGAGATCCTTCATGGCAGGATAGCTAGCGGCCTGGTATGATGGACTGCTTTGGTTGAGCATGTAACCCCAAAAACAGGGAAAGGGTAGGGGTTCCCTTGGGGTCCTCAGCAATTGAATTCTTCTTACAAATATATGTATATTGTTATTTGTTTAATGGTATTGTTGTTAATAAAGTGTTTAAATTAATAAGGTTTTTCAATCGAAATGAAATTATGATTTGAGTTTTATTCTGGATTAAGGGTGATTTCAATACGTATGCATATTGTGAATGTTTGAGTTTTATTTTGCATCACTGATTTTATTCTCCATATGGTTATGTTGTTTTTAGGATTTTTTGGTCTGAATTTGAATGTGAAGGTTATTCATGTATTGTGCAATCAAGTGGTATAGGCCTTAATAGTCAATTGCTGGGTCCCTATTGGGGTGGGTCCCTTTGTAGGGGATGATATGCTTAACCAAAGAGATCCTTCATGGCAGGATAGCTAGCGGCCTGGTATGATGGACTGCTTTGGTTGAGCATGTAACCCCAAAAACCAGCAACGTAACTAGAGGGGGGCGGGCCCTGGCGCAGGACGCGCAGCCGGGCCCCCGTCCCCCTCCGTACACCTGGAACTGGCCGGAATAAGTGGCGCGTGAGCTGCCGGGGGGCCCTGAGGGGGTGCGGGCCCTGGCCCAATCGCACCCCCTGCTCCCCCGGTAGTTACGCCACTGCCAAAAACAGGGAAAGGGTAGGGGTTCCCTTGGGATCCTCGCAATTGAATTCTTCTTACAGATATATGTATATTTTTATTTGTTTAATGGTATTGTTGTTAATAAAGTGTTTAAATTAATAAGGTTTTTCAATCGAAATGAAATTATGATTTGAGTTTTATTCTGGATTAAGGGTCATTTCAATACGTATGCATATTGTGAATGTTTGAGCTTTATTTTGCATCACTGATTGTATTCTCCATATGGTTATATTGTTTTTAGGATTTTTAGGTTTTCAATTTGAATGGGAATTTTATTCATGTATTGTGCAATCAATTGGTATAGGCCTTAATAGTCAATTGCTGGGTCCCTATTGGGGTGGGTCCCTTTGTAGGGGATGATATGCTTAACCAAAGAGATCCTTCATGGCAGGATAGCTAGCGGCCTGGTATGATGGACTGCTTTGGTTGAGCATGTAACCCCAAAAACAGGGAAAGGGTAGGGGTTCCCTTGGGATCCTCGCAATTGAATTCTTCTTACAAATATATGTATATTGTTATTTGTTTAATGGTATTGTTGTTAATAAAGTGTTTAAATTAATAAGGTTTTTCAATCAAAATGAAATTATGATTTGAGTTTTATTGTGGATTAAGGGTGATTTCAATACGTATGCATATTGTGAATGTTTGAGTTTTATTTTGCATCACTGATTGTATTCTCCATATGGTTATATTGTTTTTAGGATTTTTTGGTCTTAATTTGAAAGTGAAGGTTATTCATGTATTGTGCAATCAATTGGTATAGGCCTTAATAGTCAATTGCTGGGTCCCTATTGGGGTGGGTCCCTTTGAAGGGGATGATATGCTTAACCAAAGAGATCCTTCATGGCAGGATAGCTAGCGGCCTGGTATGATGGACTGCTTTGGTTGAGCATGTAACCCCAAAAACAGGGAAAGGGTAGGGGTTCCCTTGGGGTCCTCAGCAATTGAATTCTTCTTACAAATATATGTATATTGTTATTTGTTTAATGGTATTGTTGTTAATAAAGTGTTTAAATTAATAAGGTTTTTCAATCGAAATTAAATTATGATTTGAGTTTTATTCTGGATTAAGGGTGATTTCAATACGTATGCATATTGTGAATGTTTGAGTTTTATTTTGCATCACTGATTTTATTCTCCATATGGTTATGTTGTTTTTAGGATTTTTTGGTCTGAATTTGAATGTGAAGGTTATTCGTGTATTGTGCAATCAATTGGTATAGGCCTTAATAGTCAATTGCTGGGTCCCTATTGGGGTGGGTCCCTTTGTAAGTTATGATATGCTTAACCAAAGAGATCCTTCATGGCAGGATAGCTAGCAGCCTGGTATGATGGACTGCTTTGGTTGAGCATGTAACCCCAAAAACAGGGAAAGGGTAGGGGTTCCCTTGGGATCCTCGCAATTGAATTCTTCTTACACATATATGTATATTGTTATTTGTTTAATGGTATTGTTGTTAATAAAGTGTTTAAATTAATAAGGTTTTTCAATCGAAATTAAATTATGATTTGAGTTTTATTCTGGATTAAGGGTGATTTCAATTACGTATGCATATTGTGAATGTTTGAGTTTTATTTTGCATCACTGATTTTATTCTCCATATGGTTATGTTGTTTTTAGGATTTTTTGGTCTGAATTTGAATGTGAAGGTTATTCGTGTATTGTGCAATCAATTGGTATAGGCCTTAATAGTCAATTGCTGGGTCCCCATGGGGGTGGGTCCCTTTGTAGGGGATGATATGCTTAACCAAAGAGATCCTTCTTGGCAGGATAGCTAGCGGCCTGGTATGATGACCACTTTGGTTGAGCATGTAACTCCAAAAACAGGGAAAGGGTAGGGGTTCACTTGGGGTCCTGAGCAATTGAATTCTTCTTACATATACATGTATTTTATTATTATAATGGTATTGTTGTTAATAAAGTGTTTAAATTAATAAGGTTTTTCAATCCAAATGAAATTATGATTTGAGTTTTATTGTGGATTAAGGGTGATTTCAATACGTATGCATATTGTGAATGTTTGAGCTTTATTTTGCATCACTGATTGTATTCTCCATATGGTTATCTTGTTTTTAGGATTTTTTGGTCTGAATTTGAATGTGAAGGTTATTCATGTATTGTGCAATCAATTGGTATAGGCCTTAATAGTCAATTGCTGGGTCCCCATGGGGGTGGGTCCCTTTGTAGGGGATGATATGCTTAACCAAAGAGATCCTTCTTGGCAGGATAGCTAGCGGCCTGGTATGATGGACTACTTTGGTTGAGCATGTAACCCCAAAAACAGGGAAAGGGTAGGGGTTCCCTTGGGGTCCTCAGCAATTGAATTCTTCTTACAAATATATGTATATTGTTATTTGTTTAATGGTATTGTTGTTAATAAAGTGTTTGAATTAATAAGGTTTTTCAATCCAAATGAAATTATGATTTGCGGTTTATTCTGGATTAAGGGTGATTTCAATACGTATGCATATTGTGAATGTTTGAGCTTTATTTTGCATCACTGATTGTATTCTCCATATGGTTATATTGTTTTTAGGATTTTTAGGTTTTCAATTTGAATGGGAATTTTATTCATGTATTGTGCAATCAATTGGTATAGGCCTTAATAGTCAATTGCTTGGTCCCTATTGGGGTGGGTCCCTTTGTAGGGGATGATATGCTTAACCAAAGAGATCCTTCATGGCAGGATAGCTAGCGGCCTGGTATGATGGACTGCTTTGGTTGAGCATGTAACCCCAAAAACAGGGAAAGGGTAGGGGTTCCCTTGGGATCCTCGCAATTGAATTCTTCTTACAAATATATGTATATTGTTATTTGTTTAATGGTATTGTTGTTAATAAAGTGTTTAAATTAATAAGGTTTTTCAATCGAAATGAAATTATGATTTGAGTTTTATTGTGGATTAAGGGTGATTTCAATACGTATGCATATTGTGAATGTTTGAGTTTTATTTTGCATCACTGATTGTATTCTCCATATGGTTATATTGTTTTTAGGATTTTTTGGTCTGAATTTGAAAGTGAAGGTTATTCATGTATTGTGCAATCAATTGGTATAGGCCTTAATAGTCAATTGCTGGGTCCCTATTGGGGTGGGTCCCTTGGAGGGGATGATATGCTTAACCAAAGAGATCCTTCATGGCAGGATAGCTAGCGGCCTGGTATGATGGACTGCTTTGGTTGAGCATGTAACCCCAAAAACAGGGAAAGGGTAGGGGTTCCCTTGGGGTCCTCAGCAATTGAATTCTTCTTACAAATATATGTATATTGTTATTTGTTTAATGGTATTGTTGTTAATAAAGTGTTTAAATTAATAAGGTTTTTCAATCGAAATGAAATTATGATTTGAGTTTTATTCTGGATTAAGGGTGATTTCAATACGTATGCATATTGTGAATGTTTGAGTTTTATTTTGCATCACCGATTTTATTCTCCATATGGTTATGTTGTTTTGAGGATTTTTTGGTCTGAATTTGAATGTGAAGGTTATTCGTGTATTGTGCAATCAATTGGTATAGGCCTTAATAGTCAATTGCTGGGTCCCTATTGGGGTGGGTCCCTTTGTAAGTTATGATATGCTTAACCAAAGAGATCCTTCATGGCAGGATAGCTAGCGGCCTGGTATGATGGACTGCTTTGGTTGAGCATGTAACCCCAAAAACAGGGAAAGGGTAGGGGTTCCCTTGGGATCCTCGCAATTGAATTCTTCTTACACATATATGTATATTGTTATTTGTTTAATGGTATTGTTGTTAATAAAGTGTTTAAATTAATAAGGTTTTTCAATCCAAATGAAATTATGATTTGCGGTTTATTTTGGATTAAGGGTGATTTCAATACGTATGCATATTGTGAATGTTTGAGCTTTATTTTGCATCACTGATTGTATTCTCCATATGGTTATCTTGTTTTTAGGATTTTTTGGTCTGAATTTGAATGTGAAGGTTATTCATGTATTGTGCAATCAATTGGTATAGGCCTTAATAGTCAATTGCTGGGTCCCCATGGGGGTGGGTCCCTTTGTAGGGGATGATATTCTTAACCAAAGAGATCCTTCTTGGCAGGATAGCTAGCGGCCTGGTATGATGGACTGCTTTGGTTGAGCATGTAACCCCAAAAACAGGGAAAGGGTAGGGGTTCCCTTGGGAACCTCGCAATTGAATTCTTCTTACACATATATGTATATTGTTATTTGTTTAATGGTATTGTTGTTAATAAAGTGTTTAAATTAATAAGGTTTTTCAATCGAAATGAAATTATGATTTGAGTTTTATTGTGGATTAAGGGTGATTTCAATACGTATGCATATTGTGAATGTTTGAGTTTGATTTTGCATCACTGATTGTATTCTCCATATGGTTATATTGTTTTTAGGATTTTTTGGTCTGAATTTGAATGTGAAGGTTATTCATGTATTGTGCAATCAATTGGTATAGGCCTTAATAGTCAATTGCTGGGTCCCTATTGGGGTGGGTCCCTTTGTAGGGGATGATATGCTTAACCAAAGAGATCCTTCATGGCAGGATAGCTAGCGGCCTGGTATGATGGACTGCTTTGGTTGAGCATGTAACCCCAAAAACAGGGAAAGGGTAGGGGTTCCCTTGGGATCCTCGCAATTGAATTCTTCTTACAATTATATGTATATTGTTATTTGTTTAATGGTATTGTTGTTAATAAAGTGTTTAAATTAATAAGGTTTTTCAATCGAAATGAAATTATGATTTGAGTTTTATTCTGGATTAAGGGTGATTTCAATACGTATGCATATTGTGAATGTTTGAGCTTTATTTTGCATCACTGATTGTATTCTCCATATGGTTATATTGTTTTTAGGATTTTTAGGTTTTGAATTTGAATGTGAAGGTTATTCATGTATTGCGCAATCAATTGGTATAGGCCTTAATAGTCAATTGCTGGGTCCCTATTGGGGTGGGTCCCTTTGTAGGGGATGATATGCTTAACCAAAGAGATCCTTCATGGCAGGATAGCTAGCGGCCTGGTGTGATGGACTGCTTTGGTTGAGCATGTAACCCCAAAAACAGGGTAAGGGTAGGGGTTCCCGTGGAATCCTCGCAATTGAATTCTTCTTACAAATATATGTATATTGTTATTTGTTTAATGGTATTGTTGTTAATAAAGTGTTTGAATTAATAAGGTTTTTCAATCCAAATGAAATTATGATTTGCGGTTTATTCTGGATTAAGGGTGATTTCAATACGTATGCATATTGTGAATGTTTGAGCTTTATTTTGCATCACTGATTGTATTCTCCATATGGTTATATTGTTTTTAGGATTTTTAGGTTTTCAATTTGAATGGGAATTTTATTCATGTATTTTGCAATCAATTGGTATAGGCCTTAATAGTCAATTGCTTGGTCCCTATTGGGGTGGGTCCCTTTGTAGGGGATGATATGCTTAACCAAAGAGATCCTTCATGGCAGGATAGCTAGCGGCCTGGTATGATGGACTGCTTTGGTTGAGCATGTAACCCCAAAAACAGGGAAAGGGTAGGGGTTCCCTTGGGATCCTCACAATTGAATTCTTCTTACAAATATATGTATATTGTTATTTGTTTAATGGTATTGTTGTTAATAAAGTGTTTAAATTAATAAGGTTTTTCAATCAAAATGAAATTATGATTTGAGTTTTATTGTGGATTAAGGGTGATTTCAATACGTATGCATATTGTGAATGTTTGAGTTTTATTTTGCATCACTGATTGTATTCTCCATATGGTTATATTGTTTTTAGGATTTTTTGGTCTTAATTTGAAAGTGAAGGTTATTCATGTATTGTGCAATCAATTGGTATAGGCCTTAATAGTCAATTGCTGGGTCCCTATTGGGGTGGGTCCCTTTGAAGGGGATGATATGCTTAACCAAAGAGATCCTTCATGGCAGGATAGCTAGCGGCCTGGTATGATGGACTGCTTTGGTTGAGCATGTAACCCCAAAAACAGGGAAAGGGTAGGGGTTCCCTTGGGGTCCTCAGCAATTGAATTCTTCTTACAAATATATGTATATTGTTATTTGTTTAATGGTATTGTTGTTAATAAAGTGTTTAAATTAATAAGGTTTTTCAATCGAAATGAAATTATGATTTGAGTTTTATTCTAGATTAAGGGTGATTTCAATACGTATGCATATTGTGAATGTTTGAGTTTTATTTTGCATCACTGATTTTATTCTCCATATGGTTATGTTGTTTTTAGGATTTTTTGGTCTGAATTTGAATGTGAAGGTTATTCGTGTATTGTGCAATCAATTGGTATAGGCCTTAATAGTCAATTGCTGGGTCCCTATTGGGGTGGGTCCCTTTGTAAGTTATGATATGCTTAACCAAAGAGATCCTTCATGGCAGGATAGCTAGCGGCCTGGTATGATGGACTGCTTTGGTTGAGCATGTAACCCCAAAAACAGGGAAAGGGTAGGGGTTCCCTTGGGAACCTCGCAATTGAATTCTTCTTACACATATATGTATATTGTTATTTGTTTAATGGTATTGTTGTTAATAAAGTGTTTAAATTAATAAGGTTTTTCAATCGAAATGAAATTATGATTTGAGTTTTATTGTGGATTAAGGGTGATTTCAATACGTATGCATATTGTGAATGTTTGAGTTTGATTTTGCATCACTGATTGTATTCTCCATATGGTTATATTGTTTTTAGGATTTTTTGGTCTGAATTTGAATGTGAAGGTTATTCATGTATTGTGCAATCAATTGGTATAGGCCTTAATAGTCAATTGCTGGGTCCCTATTGGGGTGGGTCCCTTTGTAGGGGATGATATGCTTAACCAAAGAGATCCTTCATGGCAGGATAGCTAGCGGCCTGGTATGATGGACTGCTTTGGTTGAGCATGTAACCCCAAAAACAGGGAAAGGGTAGGGGTTCCCTTGGGATCCTCGCAATTGAATTCTTCTTACAATTATATGTATATTGTTATTTGTTTAATGGTATTGTTGTTAATAAAGTGTTTAAATTAATAAGGTTTTTCAATCCAAATGAAATTATGATTTGAGTTTTATTCTGGATTAAGGGTGATTTCAATACGTATGCATATTGTGAATGTTTGAGCTTTATTTTGCATCACTGATTGTATTCTCCATATGGTTATATTGTTTTTAGGATTTTTAGGTTTTGAATTTGAATGTGAAGGTTATTCATGTATTGCGCAATCAATTGGTATAGGCCTTAATAGTCAATTGCTGGGTCCCTATTGGGGTGGGTCCCTTTGTAGGGGATGATATGCTTAACCAAAGAGATCCTTCATGGCAGGATAGCTAGCGGCCTGGTGTGATGGACTGCTTTGGTTGAGCATGTAACCCCAAAAACAGGGTAAGGGTAGGGGTTCCCGTGGAATCCTCGCAATTGAATTCTTCTTACAAATATATGTATATTGTTATTTGTTTAATGGTATTGTTGTTAATAAAGTGTTTGAATTAATAAGGTTTTTCAATCCAAATGAAATTATGATTTGCGGTTTATTCTGGATTAAGGGTGATTTCAATACGTATGCATATTGTGAATGTTTGAGCTTTATTTTGCATCACTGATTGTATTCTCCATATGGTTATATTGTTTTTAGGATTTTTAGGTTTTCAATTTGAATGGGAATTTTATTCATGTATTTTGCAATCAATTGGTATAGGCCTTAATAGTCAATTGCTTGGTCCCTATTGGGGTGGGTCCCTTTGTAGGGGATGATATGCTTAACCAAAGAGATCCTTCATGGCAGGATAGCTAGCGGCCTGGTATGATGGACTGCTTTGGTTGAGCATGTAACCCCAAAAACAGGGAAAGGGTAGGGGTTCCCTTGGGATCCTCGCAATTGAATTCTTCTTACAAATATATGTATATTGTTATTTGTTTAATGGTATTGTTGTTAATAAAGTGTTTAAATTAATAAGGTTTTTCAATCAAAATGAAATTATGATTTGAGTTTTATTGTGGATTAAGGGTGATTTCAATACGTATGCATATTGTGAATGTTTGAGTTTTATTTTGCATCACTGATTGTATTCTCCATATGGTTATATTGTTTTTAGGATTTTTTGGTCTGAATTTGAATGTGAAGGTTATTCATGTATTGTGCAATCAATTGGTATAGGCCTTAATAGTCAATTGCTGGGTCCCTATTGGGGTGGGTCCCTTTGTAGGGGATGATATGCTTAACCAAAGAGATCCTTCATGGCAGGATAGCTAGCGGCCTGATATGATGGACTGCTTTGGTTGAGCATGTAACCCCAAAAACAGGGAACGGGTAGGGGTTCCCTTGGGGTCCTCAGCAATTGAATTCTTCTTACATATAAATGTATTTTATTATTATAATGGTATTGTTGTTGATAAAGTGTTTAAATTAATAAGGTTTTTCAATCCAAATGAAATTATGATTTGCGGTTTATTTTGGATTAAGGGTGATTTCAATACGTATGCATATTGTGAATGTTTGAGCTTTATTTTGCATCACTGATTGTATTCTCCATATGGTTATATTGTTTTTAGGATATTTAGGTTTTCAATTTGAATGTGAAGGTTATTCATGTATTGTGCAATCAATTGGTATAGGCCTTAGTAGTCAATTGCTGGGTCCCTATTGGGGTGGGTCCCTTTGTAGGGGATGATAAGCTTAACCAAAGAGATCCTTCATGGCAGGATAGCTAGCGGCCTGGTATGATGGACTGCTTTGGTTGAGCATGTAACCCCAAAAACAGGGAAAGGATAGGGGTTCCCATGGAATCCTCGCAATTGAATTCTTCTTACAAATATATGTATATTGTTATTTGTTTAATGGTATTGTTGTTAATAAAGTGTTTGAATTATTAAGGTTTTTCAATCCAAATGAAATTATGATTTGCGGTTTATTCTGGATTAAGAGTGATTTCAATATGTATGCATATTGTGAATGTTTGAGCTTTATTTTGCATCACTGATTGTATTCTCCATATGGTTTATTGTTTTTAGGATTTTTAGGTTTTGAATTTGAATGTGAAGGTTATTCATGTATTGTGCAATCAAGTGGTACAGGCCTTAATAGTCAATTGCTGGGTCCCTATTGGGGTGGGTCCCTTTGTAGGGGATGATATGCTTAACCAAAGAGATCCTTCATGGCAGGATAGCTAGCAGCCTGGTATGATGGACTGCTTTGGTTGAGCATGTAACCCCAAAAACAGGGAAAGGGTAGGGGTTCCCTTGGGATCCTCGCAATTGAATTCTTCTTACAGATATATGTATATTTTTATTTGTTTAATGGTATTGTTGTTAATAAAGTGTTTAAATTAATAAGGTTTTTCAATCGAAATGAAATTATGATTTGAGTTTTATTCTGGATTAAGGGTGATTTCAATACGTATGCATATTGTGAATGTTTGAGCTTTATTTTGCATCACTGATTGTATTCTCCATATGGTTATATTGTTTTTAGGATTTTTAGGTTTTCAATTTGAATGGGAATTTTATTCATGTATTGTGCAATCAATTGGTATAGGCCTTAATAGTCAATTGCTTGGTCCCTATTGGGGTGGGTCCCTTTGTAGGGGATGATATGCTTAACCAAAGAGATCCTTCATGGCAGGATATCTAGCGGCCTGGTATGATGGACTGCTTTGGTTGAGCATGTAACCCCAAAAACAGGGAAAGGGTAGGGGTTCCCTTGGGATCCTCGCAATTGAATTCTTCTTACAAATATATGTATATTGTTATTTGTTTAATGGTATTGTTGTTAATAAAGTGTTTAAATTAATAAGGTTTTTCAATCGAAATGAAATTATGATTTGAGTTTTATTCTGGATTAAGGGTGATTTCAATACGTATGCATATTGTGAATGTTTGAGTTTTATTTTGCATCACTGATTGTATTCTCCATATGGTTATATTGTTTTTAGGATTTTTTGGTCTGAATTTGAATGTGAAGGTTATTCATGTATTGTGCAATCAATTGGTATAGGCCTTAATAGTCAATTGCTGGGTCCCTATTGGGGTGGGTCCCTTTGTAGGGGATGATATGCTTAACCAAAGAGATCCTTCATGGCAGGATAGCTAGCGGCCTGGTATGATGGACTGCTTTGGTTGAGCATGTAACCCCAAAAACAGGGAAAGGGTAGGGGTTCCCTTGGGGTCCTCAGCAATTGAATTCTTCTTACATATAAATGTATTTTATTATTATAATGGTATTGTTGTTGATAAAGTGTTTAAATTAATAAGGTTTTTCAATCCAAATGAAATTATGATTTGCGGTTTATTTTGGATTAAGGGTGATTTCAATACGTATGCATTTTGTGAATGTTTGAGCTTTATTTTGCATCACTGATTGTATTCTCCATATGGTTTATTGTTTTTAGGATTTTTAGGTTTTGAATTTGAATGTGAAGGTTATTCATGTATTGTGCAATCAAGTGGTATAGGCCTTAATAGTCAATTGCTGGGTCCCTATTGGGGTGGGTCCCTTTGTAGGGGATGATATGCTTAACCAAAGAGATCCTTCATGGCAGGATAGCTAGCGGCCTGGTATGATGGACTGCTTTGGTTGAGCATGTAACCCCAAAAACAGGGAAAGGGTAGGGGTTCCCTTGGGATCCTCGCAATTGAATTCTTCTTACAGATATATGTATATTTTTATTTGTTTAATGGTATTGTTGTTAATAAAGTGTTTAAATTAATAAGGTTTTTCAATCGAAATGAAATTATGATTTGAGTTTTATTCTGGATTAAGGGTCAATACAATACGTATGCATATTGTGAATGTTTGAGCTTTATTTTGCATCACTGATTGTATTCTCCATATGGTTATATTGTTTTTAGGATTTTTAGGTTTTCAATTTGAATGGGAATTTTATTCATGTATTGTGCAATCAATTGGTATAGGCCTTAATAGTCAATTGCTTGGTCCCTATTGGGGTGGGTCCCTTTGTAGGGGATGATATGCTTAACCAAAGAGATCCTTCATGGCAGGATAGCTAGCGGCCTGGTATGATGGACTGCTTTGGTTGAGCATGTAACCCCAAAAACAGGGAAAGGGTAGGGGTTCCCTTGGGATCCTCGCAATTGAATTCTTCTTACAAATATATGTATATTGTTATTTGTTTAATGGTATTGTTGTTAATAAAGTGTTTAAATTAATAAGGTTTTTCAATCAAAATGAAATTATGATTTGAGTTTTATTGTGGATTAAGGGTGATTTCAATACGTATGCATATTGTGAATGTTTGAGTTTTATTTTGCATCACTGATTGTATTCTCCATATGGTTATATTGTTTTTAGGATTTTTTGGTCTGAATTTGAAAGTGAAGGTTATTCATGTATTGTGCAATCAATTGGTATAGGCCTTAATAGTCAATTGCTGGGTCCCTATTGGGGTGGGTCCCTTTGAAGGGGATGATATGCTTAACCAAAGAGATCCTTCATGGCAGGATAGCTAGCGGCCTGGTATGATGGACTGCTTTGGTTGAGCATGTAACCCCAAAAACAGGGAAAGGGTAGGGGTTCCCTTGGGGTCCTCAGCAATTGAATTCTTCTTACAAATATATGTATATTGTTATTTGTTTAATGGTATTGTTGTTAATAAAGTGTTTAAATTAATAAGGTTTTTCAATCGAAATGAAATTATGATTTGAGTTTTATTCTGGATTAAGGGTGATTTCAATACGTATGCATATTGTGAATGTTTGAGCTTCATTTTGCATCACTGATTGTATTCTCCATATGGTTATATTGTTTTTAGGATTTTTAGGTTTTCAATTTGAATGGGAATTTTATTCATGTATTGTGCAATCAATTGGTATAGGCCTTAATAATCAATTGCTTGGTCCCTATTGGGGTGGGTCCCTTTGTAGGGGATGATATGCTTAACCAAAGAGATCCTTCATGGCAGGATAGCTAGCGGCCTGGTATGATGGACTGCTTTGGTTGAGCATGTAACCCCAAAAACAGGGAAAGGGTAGGGGTTCCCTTGGGATCCTCGCAATTGAATTCTTCTTACAAATATATGTATATTGTTATTTGTTTAATGGTATTGTTGTTAATAAAGTGTTTAAATTAATAAGGTTTTTCAATCGAAATTATGATTTGAGTTTTATTCTGGATTAAGGGTGATTTCAATACGTATGCATATTGTGAATGTTTGAGTTTTATTTTGCATCACTGATTGTATTCTCCATATGGTTATATTGTTTTTAGGATTTTTTGGTCTGAATTTGAAAGTGAAGGTTATTCATGTATTGTGCAATTAATTGGTATAGGCCTTAATAGTCAATTGCTGGGTCCCTATTGGGGTGGGTCCCTTTGAAGGGGATGATATGCTTAACCAAAGAGATCCTTCATGGCAGGATAGCTAGCGGCCTGGTATGATGGACTGCTTTGGTTGAGCATGTAACCCCAAAAACAGGGAAAGGGTAGGGGTTCCCTTGGGGTCCTCAGCAATTGAATTCTTCTTACAAATATATGTATATTGTTATTTGTTTAATGGTATTGTTGTTAATAAAGTGTTTAAATTAATAAGGTTTTTCAATCGAAATGAAATTATGATTTGAGTTTTATTCTGGATTAAGGGTGATTTCAATACGTATGCATATTGTGAATGTTTGAGTTTTATTTTGCATCACTGATTTTATTCTCCATATGGTTATATTGTTTTTAGGATTTTTTGGTCTGAATTTGAATGTGAAGGTTATTTGTGTATTGTGCAATCAATTGGTATAGGCCTTAATAGTCAATTGCTGGGTCCCTATTTGGGTGGGTCCCTTTGTAAGTTATGATATGCTTAACCAAAGAGATCCTTCATGGCAGGATAGCTAGCGGCCTGGTATGATGGACTGCTTTGGTTGAGCATGTAACCCCAAAAACAGGGAAAGGGTAGGGGTTCCCTTGGGATCCTCGCAATTGAATTCCTCTTACAGATATATGTATATTTTTATTTGTTTAATGGTATTGTTGTTAATAAAGTGTTTAAATTAATAAGGTTTTTCAATCGAAATGAAATTATGATTTGAGTTTTATTCTGGATTAAGGGTGATTTCAATACGTATGCATATTGTGAATGTTTGAGCTTTATTTTGCATCACTGATTGTATTCTCCATATGGTTATATTGTTTTTAGGATTTTTAGGTTTTCAATTTGAATGGGAATTTTATTCATGTATTGTGCAATCAATTGGTATAGGCCTTAATAGTCAATTGCTTGGTCCCTATTGGGGTGGGTCCCTTTGTAGGGGATGATATGCTTAACCAAAGAGATCCTTCATGGCAGGATAGCTAGCGGCCTGGTATGATGGACTGCTTTGGTTGAGCATGTAACCCCAAAAACAGGGAAAGGGTAGGGGTTCCCTTGGGATCCTCGCAATTGAATTCTTCTTACAAATATATGTATATTGTTATTTGTTTAATGGTATTGTTGTTAATAAAGTGTTTAAATTAATAAGGTTTTTCAATCAAAATGAAATTATGATTTGAGTTTTATTGTGGATTAAGGGTGATTTCAATACGTATGCATATTGTGAATGTTTGAGTTTTATTTTGCATCACTGATTGTATTCTCCATATGGTTATATTGTTTTTAGGATTTTTTGGTCTGAATTTGAAAGTGAAGGTTATTCATGTATTGTGCAATCAATTGGTATAGGCCTTAATAGTCAATTGCTGGGTTCCTATTGGGGTGGGTCCCTTTGAAGGGGATGATATGCTTAACCAAAGAGATCCTTCATGGCAGGATAGCTAGCGGCCTGGTATGATGGACTGCTTTGGTTGAGCATGTAACCCCAAAAACAGGGAAAGGGTAGGGGTTCCCTTGGGATCCTCGCAATTGAATTCTTCTTACACATATATGTATATTGTTATTTGTTTAATGGTATTGTTCTTAATAAAGTGTTTAAATTAATAAGGTTTTTCAATCGAAATGAAATTATGATTTGAGTTTTATTCTGGATTAAGGGTGATTTCAATACGTATGCATATTGTGAATGTTTGAGTTTTATTTTGCATCACTGATTGTATTCTCCATATGGTTATATTGTTTTTAGGATTTTTTCGTCTGAATTTGAATGTGAAGGTTATTCATGTATAGTGCAATAATTGGTATAGGCCTTAATAGTCAATTGCTGGGTCCCTATTGGGGTGGGTCCCTTTGTAGGGGATGATATGCTTAACCAAAGAGATCCTTCATGGCAGGATAGCTAGCGGCCTGGTATGATGGACTGCTTTGGTTGAGCATGTAACCCCAAAAACAGGGAAAGGGTAGGGGTTCCCTTGGGATCCTCGCAATTAAATTCTTCTTACAAATATATGTATATTGTTATTTGTTTAATGGTATTGTTGTTAATAAAGTGTTTAAATTAATAAGGTTTTTCAATCCAAATGAAATTATGATTTGAGTTTTATTCTGGATTAAGGGTGATTTCAATACGTATGCATATTGTGAATGTTTGAGCTTTATTTTGCATCACTGATTGTATTCTCCATATGGTTATATTGTTTTTAGGATTTTTTGGTCTGAATTTGAATGTGAAGGTTATTCATGTATTGTGCAATCAATTGGTATAGGCCTTAATAGTCAATTGCTGGGTCCCCATGGGGGTGGGTCCCTTTGTAGGGGATGATATGCTTAACCAAAGAGATCCTTCTTGGCAGGATAGCTAGCGGCCTGGTATGATGATCACTTTGGTTGAGCATGTAACCCCAAAAACAGGGAAAGGGTAGGGGTTCACTTGGGGTCCTGAGCAATTGAATTTTTCTTACATATACATGTATTTTATTATTATAATGGTATTGTTGTTAATAAAGTGTTTAAATTAATAAGGTTTTTCAATCCAAATGAAATTATGATTTGAGTTTTATTGTGGATTA